>JAYMTK010003675.1:0-11995 GCA_036897405.1 Pelargonium myrrhifolium | reverse complement strand
ACGGAATTGGACGGAGGGACCAAATGGATTCATTTTTGGATAGTACAGAGACCATATTTTATCAAACTGAAATACATGGACTATTTCAATACATTTTGGATAGTACATGAACTAATTAGAGACTTTTTCCTTTTTAAAACAAAGAGAAACAAAGACATAGGCATAAAATGATGATGACCCCAGAAGCCAATGGTATGATACTATAGTTGTAGCTTATGTATTCTAAACAGTGCACTGTGCTTTCAATTCTTAACAAGCTTTTCAATGAAAGCTGTCATCTTCAAAATTATTGTTCATCCCTATCTCTAGCCTATAGGAAATCAAATGCTACTTAAAATACAAACTCCAGTAGAGAATTTGGGTAGTGTTTATTGAAATATAGACTTGTATGGTATAATTGTTTTTGTTTTGAATGCAGGATGGTGCCGAAATCTTTTTCTCAACGGTGTAGGTTTTTGTCTAAGAACAAAGTAACTGGTGTTCAAGGAAGAGACTATGTCTCTGCCCTCTAGCCTAGGGCTTTTGGCACCTTACTACACCAAAGTGGTCTCTTACACTACCACCACCACCAAAGATGTGTTGAGTGAGGATCGATCCTGAGACATCTTCCCACTCACACACCTACATTAACCAACTCTAGAATGACAAATCATATTCATTAATTATAGAGATAATTACACGTTACTACCCTATTAGATACATATTTTGTACGTTACTGCCCTAAACTTTTTTTCGTTACACATTACTATCCTAAACTACAAAATTTTCATTATGCCAGTTAACTTTAACGGAATTTGACTATATAAACAAAGTTTAAGGTAGTAACGTGCAAAATGTGTATCTAACAAGGTAGTAACGTGTAAAAAATGAAGGGTATCTAGATCTTTTCAAGATTTAACTGACGGAGCATTTAACGGATTGGAAAAAGATAGTTCAGAGTAGTAACGTGCAACGACATGATAGTAATGTGCAAAATGTGTATCTAACAGGAAGGTAACGTTTAATGTCACTTAATTATATTTATTTTTAACACAAATTTTTGAAAAACTATAAACTATATCAAATAATTGGTTCATAAGTTAGTGCTTCATAGATTTTTTTAATCAGAAAATAGCCTAAAAGAATAGCAATTGGACACTTCTGATTTCTTCAACCATTAAACAAGTATTAATTATATTATTAATACATATAAAGCATTCACACAACAAAGAAAAAGATACTTAAACTGCTTGCCAGAGAGAAAAAAATCCACTATATTAAGTTGTATCGAGTAGCTTTTATCGAATTAATTTCAACAGTCACAATCTACGTATGTAGAAAGTTATGTATGCATTTAATAAAATTTATTTTTGACAATAGTGATATATAAAACATAGTATAATCATGTCCATCTTATCACTTAGAAATTCAATTTGTAAATAATTATTCTGTATTTGGTAGCTCAGGGTTTATGGGTTTATAGGTTTAATAGACTTTTTCATTTACAAAGATATAACTTAAAAATGATTGAATCTAATAAGTTAATTCTATAAATTAAGTTGATAAATCTAACAATGGTACTATATATATATATGGAGTTCCAAATTGTAACACGGCTCTATAAAAGAATGTACTTGAACCTACCATACTATTGTTGTACAGTAGTAGTATGAGTAATTGTAAATGGAGGAAATGAAATTGTGACACATTGAACGGTCCAAAGTCCAAACAACACTAATAAAATAAAATCATAATGAAGCCTTTTAAATGCGATAGACATGTGCAATAAGAAAGAGTTTTGGTGTCACTTTATAGTTAGCTATGCCTCATTTTCTTAGGTCCATTGACAATGTTGCTGAAGCACAAAGAAACATTTATAGGTGGAGATAGAAGCAAAATCTTCTTCTTTTTGGACTCTCTCCTTCTAAAGTCAATTCTCTTCCCTTCCCTTGCACGCTTTCATTTCATAGGACATGTTTGGAACTTGCCCTCTCCTACACAAACAAATTATGCCCACCATCAACCACAACCTAAACTACATGTAAATGTAAATGTAACTATAATATGTGGACTCGGATTTGATCCACACAACTATTTTAAGTCATTTTAATTGTCAAAGTTTTTGATCTCGAACAAAGTTTTCTGATGTTTACGATTACCGGTAGTTTGTGTTGATAACAAATTTTTTTTTTGGTTGAGTGCATAAGTTGGACACGTGCGATCTTGCCACTAGCTGCTTTCTCATGCACACCTACAAAACAAGACATCAGATAGAGGTTGTCTCCTTAAGACCCCTCCGACGAGCAAGTCAGATAATTGAACGAAGGAAATATAGAATATTTGTAAACAATGTTATATGTTCTAAAAAGCGTACATTGTCTTATTATGTACTTTGTATCTATATCTGCAATTTGGTTCTTCCAATTCCATTAGAATTGGTTCCATTCTATTCTACTAGTTGTATCTTGAACTGAGTCTGATGGGACTTCTACTAGTTGTATGACGAACTAATCTCGATAAGCTTCTCTGACAGCTACTCGAATTTATATGACTGTTGGACTACCGAGCTGAAATGATTGTCCACAACCTACGGGTACATAACATAAGTCATGGACGGGAATTAGTATATTGTTTGCGCATAGAGGATAATGTTGAGGGACAATTATTTCCATTGCCATTTTGATTGTGAAAAACAAAATTAGGGTTTGTTTGCTTTTGGAGATGGAGCAAGGTGGAGAATATTAGATAGATTGATGATTAATATTGGATGTGGTCCGGTGTAGAATGGGACAACAATTGATTTATGTGAATGCTATCGCATCATATCATATCATATCATATGGTTAAATTGGAGCACACATGGCGGCCGTCACTGCCCTCCCGGACTCGGACCACATCATTATGGTTTTTGTGTGGACCACATCTTTTTCTTTAATTCTTTTTTTAAATAAAACTAGCAGTAAAAATAATAATAATAATTCAAGTTCATATATGGGCCTGAGAGTCTCAAATCAAATAAACTTGAATTGTTGAGCCCATATTCCATAAGTTTTAAGCCGATTGGTGCTTTTCATTTTCAATACACACAACATTAATCACAAATTGAAACAAGGACCTGTAAAGTAGGGAATGAATATAATGAAGCACTTGCTTTGGCTTTCTTCAATTTAAACCTTAAATTTTACATTTATTATGTACAGTAGAAAAGATAAACTATATATAGATAAAAGCCTAACGACCAAGAGATTGAGAGAATATACAAAATTCATTTTCTTGATAATCAGTAACATATAGATATGAACAGATTCATTTCATTAGCTTTGCTTTCCTTGCAGTGTCGATTCTGTGTTTGAATGAAAATGTCATCTTTTAGCGTCTCTGAGGAGAGAGAGGACCTCAACTTCATCCATGGAAGATTGTGATGCAAGCTGAAGAGGAGTGTTGCCGTCTCTGTCCGTAGCTTGTGAATCTGCTCCCCTGCAATGCAACCAACGACACACGAAACAAAAATATGGGTCTTTCTCGAGGAGAATCAAGAAGAATACCATGCCTAAGCCAGATGTAGACCTAACAAATTTGTATTTATAAAGATATGGAGAAACCAAAACTCACCTTTTAAGAAGCAGTTTTGCTATTTTAGTTCTCCCGGTAAGAATACAATGATGCAGGGGTGTCTGTCCTCTTGAGTCGGAAGCATTTACGTTGGCACCATACTGTAGGAGTAGCTCAACCATGCCCATATCAGCAGTTTGGCAAGCCAGATGAAGCAGGGAGCATTCATCGGGACTTTCCTCTGTGATCTCACATTCACTTTTATTTGACGATGGCTCATCCAAAGACTCATCTGTGATGGTTTCACATTCTTGATCTACATTAGTTTTCCCTTCCAACTGCATTAATTTGCGCAAAGTGAAGGATGTACTAAATGATGATGCCCCGTGGATGGCATTCAGATCTCCTGTACAGCTAACAATGAGGCGGTAAACTGCTTTCTTGTCATTAGCACGGACACTTTCCCACAACTGTTGTGTCTCTGAAATGCCATGCGGGTTGTCTGTTATCTTGCGAACAAAAAGTTTTTCTGCATACTGAAAGTAATCAAAACATCAACTCTAATTCCTCAACTGACAAGAACTATCATTACATAACCTTAGAGATTAAAAGTTACTACTGTACACTAATGATTTGCTGTAAATTAGGGACTGATAAAAATTATTATGATCTTGAATGATTCTCCTTGTACAATAAATTGGGCTTTTATATGTAGCCCATTATTGAAATATAACAAAGTGAATTCAGCAGGATTAATTGTCCACGCAAGTTTCCACAGATATCCATTTAACAAAGAACATTTAACTGGAGCTGACAAAGAGCATTACCTTTGCATGAATAAAATAATCTTTTGCTGAAATAGGATCACCAGGAAATGGTTTTCTCACACGAAGAAATTTGTTTCTATCACAGTCAGACAAACTACATTGCAAGAACGGACAACACATTAGTACATAAACAAAAACATATGTGGTCATATCAGGTAGTGTATTACCCACCCCATGTCATTATCCTGAGACAAACCTCCTGATTGTAACAATTCCTCCCAAACTGAGTTTGTGTAGGTATTTCCCAAAGACTGAAACAAATTTAAGACAGAAGCATCCCAGACTTTTACATCAAGTGTAAGTGACCTTACCTGCATTGAAAGTTATCCACCATGATATAAGACATAAGAAAATATAAAATCAAATTTCCATTTGTATACAAATAAGATGCCTTGGATACAAACCGGATGAAATCGGTAAAATAAAAATAATATATTTCAAGTTCACCTGTCTGTGCAGTTTGATTTAACATATCAAGTAATAGACGGTAAGCCTAAAGCTCTAGCGGCGATCTTTATACCTTATGATTTATTTTGCATATTCTTTTGTTGTTTAGTAGCATTTACTCATTCAGTCTCTAACTTGAAAGAAGAATATTATATATAGCTTTTAAACTCCAGGTTTCTCTCACTTGAAATAAATAGTACTTAGGAGATACGAGGCAAAAGGACCTCTAGCAATGCATGAGAACTAGATAAGTAGTTAGCAACAGAGTTGGTGTTTAAGCTTGTTCTCAGCAATCTCCAAAATGTAAGCTGATTTGTTAAAAGAAAGTTATAGCAATTTGTGCCCCAATTAAATATTCACCCAAAATGAAGAGAATTCAAGAAATTTTCATTGCTTATGTTATATTGCTAGTTTAACAGATGACAATCTCCTCACAGCTCTCCTCTTGCATGAGAGAGAGAGAGAGAGAGAGAACAGTTAAGGACAACAGCAGTGTGCCTGTCATGAGCCCCCATTGGTATAAAGAAAATGCGCAATGGTTTAATCTTAAGCTGCAGAGTTGAAGTGAGTACCCTCTAATCACTAATGTGCAATACAATTTATACACATGAGAAAGTAAATTTATTAATTTAATTTCTGGACTTTCTATAGTCCTTTAGACTTCCTATCTACTCGAAGGAACAATCCACTATACTTACAGATGTTTCAAAATAATTGTTCACATTCCTCGTTTGATAGTTAATTATAGTAAGTTCCTAGACGCTATATAATATCAAAAATGAGAAGTCAGTGACAAATTATTGTTTGAAAAAATCATATAAGGCTGATTTTTCGTGAGTCATTAGTGGAACTTTATAAGAATTTAACAAGTCCTTTGTTGTGTATCATATTAATACCTTTAAGAAGATGGCTCAGTTATTAGTGTATCTATCTATGGACTTCTCATGAGATTCAATCCTCATTTGAAAGCCCAAAAGGCCTAGCCTAAAGCTTTATCCTAGAAGCATTAGAATATCTCCCAACATCATGCGGTATGGCTCTCAACTAAAGCCTTAGATATTTTACCTTTGATATATGCACACCAAGATTACGATGAACACCAGAACATTCAATGCATATAAGAATCCCAAGGTTCAAAGATGCCCAGTCTGGTTCAGGTGCACCACAATCAGCACATTTGCCATTCCCTGATACACTTCTCAATACTTGAATTGGCTTCTTAGTTTTTGCACTGTATTCTGGTAGTTGCATACTTCTAGATACACGCAATTGATGTCCTGAGATGGGGATCTTGCATGCATTTTCCCCATTTGCTGTCTGATCAACATCGGAATTTTCAATCAAACCACTTTCACTGGCAGAGTGATGTTCGCCAGTTACCCTCTCATTTGTTTGGAAAGTCAACAATGAAGCTATTACTCCAGTAATTTTTTCAATCCAGTCCATCTGGTCCACAGCATTCTCAGCCTGCGTTGTCAAGTATATTGAGTTAAGACATACTGCCAAGTTTTACACATCCCCTCCCCCAACTTCCTATCCAACCAGTAAATGCAAGAGCAACGATAAGGATTCAATTTTGTCAGATTAATGATAAAATCAATTCATATGTGAAGTTCAGACTGATATTTAAAATACCTGCAACGTGTAAACCTTCGAAGGGGAAATAATCCTGAAGCAGAACCTTAAATCTGACTGCTCTGCGTCAACCTTTATTGTTGATGTCAGTAGATTCACAGTGTTATGTGCAACCGGTTTTTCGTCATGTACACCACCACCATGGTAGTGAGAAGAAAGCCACCGACTCAGCAGCCCAGAACCATTTTCAGAGGAACTATTCTTTTGTACAGGAGACTGATTCCCTGATGCCTAAAATGCTGAACATTTAGTAGCAATTGCGGGAGACCAAGAAAAGAAGAAGAAAGAAAGCATTTAAGCTCAAAATATTACATTTTGTAATTGCTGATTTGCAGATGACCAGTTACATTGTTTGCGATAGTAATATAACATTCCTCGACTGTCAAGAACAAAAAACCTTCTCTTCCAGTCACCTCTCAAATTTGAGGAGCGTTTTGAAAGGTATCCTTGTCGAATGATTTGAACCTGCACCACTGTAGTCTCAACTAGAGGTATAACTATCAAAACTACATTATACTATTTAGATATGTTGGGAAAAAACAGCATTTGGATTCCTCAAGAAAGTCCATCTAAAAGACAAATTGATGATTATCATATACCTTCCCATTTGCGGCAGTTTGCATTACTTCCTCTATAACTTTTTGTGAATTCCTATTGAAAGGGTGCATAACATCTCCAGTTGGAGAAGTGGGATTGACATTTAAAGCCATTCTACTCTGTTCATCAACCTGTTTTTTATATTCTTGCATCCTTTCATTAAGAGATGCCTGCTCATTGCTAAAATTTTCCCTGGAGTCTTGTGCATAAGTCAAGACCTGCGACATAACAAACCAGAAGTTAGCATTTGGGAATAAAGACAACTTAGGATGTTCTGAGAAGAAATATTAAAGTATACAAAGAATAATCAATATATGGCACTGGCAGCAAATACTTTAAGGCATTGGACTAATTTAGTTTGAGGGAAGATGGACAGTATGAGATGGATGGAGTTAAAATATCGACTTGCAAGGAGAGAAACAATATCTTATCTAAACAAAATGGCAAATGAACTTGGGAATTTAACAGAAGGGTAGAAGACAATTGATCATCTGTTCTTGATGTGCTATGTATCTTGGAGGGTTTGGTCAAAATGGTTTCAATTATGGGGCTAGTTTGGTGTCCTCCATCAATTAGGCGCTCTTTGGATGGTCAGCACCTTTGGATGGACAGGTTGAATTTAATGTTGCTGGAAAAGCAAAGGGAAAGCCAAGTCCAATTGGAATTAGTGGGGTGTTGAGGAATTTTAAGGGGGAGGTGCAATGTGTGTTATCAAAAAGTATTGGGAGAGCTAATTATAATTTTGCTGAGTTGAGGGCCATATTGAAGGCTGGAATTTTTCGTTCATGAGAAGATATAAGATATGGTAAATGGATAGTGGAGAGTGGCTCGAAGGTGGTGGTATCTTGGGTGAATAAGTCCTCACCGTAGTTGTAAAATCGTGATTCAAATCAGGAATCGGAATGCGAATTTTATGAATCAGAATCAGGAATCGAATCAGAGGATTCATGCACAACCACACAAAACTTTTAAAAAGAGTTACATCATAAATATAACAATTCTTACTAGGAAAAAAAGAAGAAGAAAAGTTTGAACTGAAACAAACAACTTAATAAGTCAAAAATAATAATTATGAATTTTTCTCAACACGGGTCAGGACATATTTGACATAATCGGGTGATCGGAAGAATTGAATCGAAAATCAACCAAATCGGGTGGTTTTCTCTTGATTCTAATCCATGAGAGATTCAGTAGTGATTTTGAATCGTAACGGATGAACCGACTCAAATTGGCTGAATAAAATCAGGAACAAGAGATTTTAACAACCACGGTCCCCACAAGTGCCATGGAAGTATTGGGATTGTTTCAAAAAGATTTCAGAATTAAAAATAATAAATAAATAAAAATAGTTGTGCACTGCAGGTAGTCTGTATTTGGCGAGAACTGAGAAGTTGATTTTATGGCTTTTCTAGCGAAAAATGGTGTCCTCAGGCCTCACCCTTTAGTTTCGTGGTTCTAATTCATTAGTAAGTCTGGGGTATGAGTCTCTTAGCGCGGAGGGTTTGAAAGTATTCTGAACAAACATTGTCTTTGATTGGCTTTGTTTTAGATTTATTATGTTTCTGGATGCAGCTTCATCAGGGGGTTTGTCTTTTGGATTCCTCTCCAGTCTCCACTGGGGGGTACAGCGGTAGGTCTTTTACCATGATGACATCCTTGTAGGTCCAGAGCTTAATTTACTCTTGGTCCCTATTTCATTGAATACAATGAAGCTTTACAGAAAATAATCTCTAGTATGAGAGTTCTTATACGGGGAAGTAGAAATGTTGGGGCTTCCTATGTCCCAACTTGCTTTAATGCTGAAATATAATTTTCAAAGATCTAGACCACTTTTCATGGTAGCTAATGGTGTCATTGATTAACAGTACAATTTAACAACAGGCCTGGTGGAGCAAATGGTATTGGTGAGAAGTTGAGTTCAAGTTTTCAATGGGATGTGGGACTGGTGAGAAGACCTTGGGGGATACATGACAACAAGGGCGTTTAAATGACAAGCATAGGCCATAAAAGTAGATTTCCTCCACCTCTAATATAATTAATGACAAGGATACTTAAGGGTCTGTTTAGTTGTGGAGTATTTCTGCAGATTTCCAGAAAACTTGTTTAGTTACATTGTTTTCAAATGGAAAACTGTTTTTTGGGTTTTTTTTAAATAGAAAACTCAATTTTACCTTTCTATGTCTCACAGAGTACCTATTATGCATAAATATTTTTATTTACCAATTTAAAATTAATTCTACTTTACGTCCTTCTAATTTAGACTCGAAATAAAATAAAAAAATGTTCCAACTAAATAGATTTTCGAAATTCTCCAAGTTTTTCATAGAAAACAAAAAACTGGAAAATGAACACAGAAACATAAAACAGAAAATGAAAACTGTTTTCTGCAACTAAATGGACCCTACACCTTTTTTCTTTGTTTTCTTCTCCTAGAGAAGTATGCTCCCCCTCCCCCCAACACATACACACACACACACATTGAAGGCAGCAGTTGAATACCTATCCCTCTACAACATTTAGAAGAATCAAGAGTATGCAGGATAATTTATGAAGATATTTCCAACTTCTATTTATGGGTAAAGGGCTAAATTATAGGCATTTAATCAAAGCTTTGTTGAATTTTCTTTCTAGTGCACTAAAGTGTGGACTTCCCATAGATACTAGCATTATTATTTTAGCTTATTTTACAGTACAAGAAAGGGTTTGCTGCTGATTCTTACTCTCTATTTTGATTTCCTACTTCCCCCCTTCTCTTTTTCTTCTCGTAATTAAACTTATATTCATGTTTTAAAGTCAGATGCTTCAGAGAATATATCTCTATTCAGTCCCAAAGTAATAAAAATAAAACCACAATTACTGACCTCCTTAATAAGAGGCTCCATCTGATGCAGTAAGTCATATCCCTGCGAAGAACATAGTTCCAGGATCAGAAAATATACAATAAAGAGCATTCGAAGAACAAATGAATTATTTATCCTGTCATACACCTGTTTAAAGTATCGAAGATGAGCATCTATTGTTCCACTAACAGCTGCCAAAAACTCAAACCTTTTATTCGCTTCAACATTTGAGAGAGCACTAATCTGGAAAAAAGGCAGTATGTTACATATTTCAAGCGTAGCTGCAACTGAATTGCATCTATGTTTTCAATTTAATCTTTGTGAAATTTAACTTACCAGATTGAAGCGGGCTTGCTCAAATGACGATCTTGCGTTACGCAGTTCCTGGAATGTCTCTCTACCAAATTAGGTTAAAAAAGAAATGGTTACCCATGACAAATTATCTAATAAATATATTCACCATAGCAAAGTAATTTTAAGTTAGAAATAGACTAGTATTTTGTATACCTCCTCTATGGAAGCAGCTATATCCATTCTAGTGCTCTTCTTCAATGACATAAACTTCTCACGTGCCTGTTGCAAAGAGCCAGCAGTAGCATTACATGTCACAACCAAAAGATATATGCATGACTATAAAACATATTATATTGTGATGTGTGTATCCTTACAAGAAATATGAACATGCTCTGAAACTACCTGATCATATGCAAGAGAAGCCTTGTCGAAACGCTTTCTAGCTTCCTGCATTCACCAAGATTACTTTAGCACTTGTGACAATTCAATTCCAAGTTCAGTAGAATTAGGAAAGGTGTTGGTGGAATTAGGAAATATATTGTATTTAGTAAAGTTTAGTTTAATTTTCTAGTATAGCTTATTTCCTATTTCTAGTCTTAATCTCCTGTATAAAGGAGTCTCTCTTGTACCGGTTATCACAATTCATTCACATGAATAATACAATTACTCTTATTTCCATTGTTCTTACACATGCAACAAACAAAACTGCATGTATGGATGAGGATGTGAGCATGAAATGTACCAACAACCAAGCCATAATTGGAGGTGAATAATGATAAGTTTAGATGATATAATGATGTGGGGACCACCCAATATAACCAATTCTATTCGGATGGAAACCTCAAGCAGCAACCAGATTACATAGGAGATCAAGTCTGAAATAGACATATTGGACTATGATTATGTTCTCCAAGTTTCACTTGCCTATAGATCACTAAAACCTGGCATACTGGTAAAGAATTCACCTTGAGTTCTAAAATTTTACATGTGACAGTGAAATTCAAAATAAAAAATAATAATTCTTATGCTACATCATATTTTGGCAACAGATTCCACCAGTCACTTATCGACATAAGGTCAGGAGTCCAAATAATAACAAATAGAACGCATGGATCGGCTCAGATTACGATACGATCAGACTGATCGACTTGAGACAATGCCTCTGCGTCGTCCTTAGTCATTCACCCATTTCGTTCAAGGGAACATGTCCCTTCTTATCTAGGCCATCAACTAGACGTGCCCGTGTCTCCTTGCACGATCCGATGTGTGTTCTAAAGCCTTTTTTCTCTCATGTGAGCTCATTTACTGTACCACATCGGCAACCTTCTGGCCCTTCTCAACCAATTAGAATGGAATGCCACCTCATGGCTGCTACAATAAATACCTCCCCCCATTTGTGAAATGTCACATTCACTCTCACAACTTACATTCTCAATTTCTACATTTTGCGGAGCTCTAAATGCATTGGCAGAGATCTCATTATCACACCAGAGGTGAACTCTAGTGCGCACACACTGCCACTCACTTAATGTGTGTTCTTCTTTACAGAGATCTAGATTTGAATGTAATCATAGATCAGATCTAACTCAACCGTTGAACATCTAAAAACAGTAATCAAAGATCAGATCTAATTCAACCATTGATCAACATCTAAAAACAGTTTCTTAAGGTAACTGTCAGAAAATTGTGCATAAAAAATAATACTCCCTCCATCCCAAAATGAGTGTCCTTGAGAATTATTAAGAAGTTAGTTAGTGTTGTATAATTACTTTTGAATCCCCATGAGTATGTGTTCTAACAAACTCAAGGGATACTAACTAACTT
>JAYMTK010003674.1:0-11998 GCA_036897405.1 Pelargonium myrrhifolium | reverse complement strand
GACCGGCCCTAAGTGAAGGGACCGGCCCTTATTGCTTTTTCCCTCCATTGTTGGCCAACATAAGGGCCCTTCTCTTTTGCTTTTCCCAATGCACAGGGGTCCTGCGCTGTGGTTGCTCTTACACAAAATTTTGGATTAGACCATTGTTGACGTGGCACATATGTCAACGTGGATGCTGACGTGACGGTGCGAAACCGGTTGTAACCGGTAAATTGAACATAAACCATAATTTTTGATAAGTTTAGGAGGCTCTACAAGGGAAAACCCTAAATAAGGGTCTAATCTAAAATTCATGCAAGTCTAAAGGGTCTGGATCCATTTTACCCCATCAATGGACTCCTTACTACGTATACAAAGGACTGCGATTCGTTGGATCAATTCCTACCTCTCTGTACAACTCTAAGATATTTGGCATTTTCAAAACTCCATGGACATGCGGAAGAGAAATGCTATCCCCACTCATCCCAAGGCATAACTTTGACTTGTTCAAATAACAAATTAATAAGGTGAAGCAGGGTCAGAAACAACGATAAAGAGATCAATTCTGTAAGTTCGTTATTACGTGCAATTCCTACAAAAGACCGATAGCATGCACACGAACTATTTTCATGGTTTATTCTTCATTCTTGATCATACAAAACTCTACAATAAAGATGGACCCATTTGAGTTAAACTCCACAATCACCCCCATAACCTCCATACAAGAAGCAATAGCCAAGGTTATGGGCACTACAACCATCCAATCTTAAATCATAGCAACTGCCAGAGCCAGAGTGAGCAAAAACATCAGTTTGGTCTTTAGAGGGAGTTTTGAGAGAAAATGTTTCATCTACATATGTTATGTTGCTGAAAATGCTACTCTCCTTGTAATCGGTGCCCAGAGACTGGCCGCTACCCATCGGAGGACTAATTTTGTACTGTACGGCGACGGCTATACCTCCCCAGGCCACCATGGTGCCTCCATTTACTAGATTTGGTAACATTTCTTTTGGCCAGTACCCTACATTGTAATGACCAATTTCAAGGTTTACTACAAACCACCAATTTCAGGTTATTTTGTCCTACAACAAGGAAAACGACATTAATTACCTATATATCCGTCGATGATAACATTTTAGGTTATCCGAATTTGGGTGCAGTCAGGTGCCTAAAGCCCTAGGTTAGGGAGAGAGACGAAGTCTCACTCCTGAACAACGGTCAATCCCTGTAAATATGAGGGTACCATGCCGTTGCAAGACAGGATTTCAGCACTTTGTATCAAAAAGAAAGAAGAAAAAAGGTTATCCAAACCTTACTTGAAAGTACTTTAGGTCTAAAAGTTAGAGCTGGCAGTTTGAACCCGAGCCTGATGAGTGTCTGACACTACTTTTATCCAACCCTAACTCAACCAAAAGTTGGTTAGTTCGGGTTCATAATTTGGAATTACGGGTCGGGAAAACAAAGAAAAATGAAAAGGAAAGAGAAGGGTCTCTTGTTTATCAAACAATTTAAAAGTTTGCAAAGTCGTTGCGTCGACGTCTCAACGTCCTTGTCAGCATGCTCCGCGACGTCCACGTGATGCAACCCATCCCATCCCTGTCAAGACCTCTGTGAATACCTTATAAGGTCGAGTTACGGTTAAGATTCAACAATCTGATCCCGATCCGATCATACCTTTTGCCAGCTCTATTGAAAACTGGTCGGATTGGATTTATATCATACAAAAGTCTGGTTAGGTGTCAATGTCCACAAATTCGAATCCAAATTGTCAATTCTAACTCAAATTATATATTCTCGTACCTTATAAATAAGGAATTCACCACCATGTTGATGTTGAGGCTTGGACACTGGGGACAAGGGTAATGTCGGATACACAACATTGTTGGTTTGCACAAATCCTCCGCAACCATTGTTGTTGTAGCATGATGTTTGGTAACCATCACCCTACAGGCCTACACGTAAATAAATTACACATCGATTAATGAATTGATCGAACATGTTCGAAATTTAGTTTGACATAAACTTACTGTCCAATATATATATAATCTCGTAACATCGTCTCCGTTTATGGGCGGAGAAGCCATCCACCCGGCGGAGATAAGATTGATTGTGCTTGGAGGACTATTATGAATCATTATAAAAGCACCCGAAGTTTCATGTGGTGTAACAAAAGCTATGTCGTGGTATGACATCCATCCACCTCCTCCGTTATATGCCGGGTGCGAAATTTTTTTCATATTCACAAAAATTCGCTAAAATTCAACCAATAAGAAAAATAAAAGTTAAAACAGTATTTAAATACTATATGGTATTTAAATCCTAATTAGAATTTTGTATGCATTTAACCTTTGTATTGAGCCATGCCTTTTGTTTTACTCCTATTTGTGTCATGTCAGCTATTAGTGCCACGCCATCATGCTAGCTTATAATAGGTGTCACGTGTACATGCCACGTCAGCAAACTTACACTAAAGGCAAAACGTTGCATTTTGTTTTTTTGTTTTTTTTTCCCCTTTGGAATCAGCCAAAAAGGTATCTATTTGGCTATTGATTTTGGATAAAAAAAATACATCTTTTGGCAGCTTCATCTCAACAAATGACAACTATTATGAGCTAACATGGTGACTTGACTCAATTGTTGACCAGTTGACCTACAACAATTGGTTAATAGGAGTAAAAAAAAGGTCCACTATATCTAAGGGTTAAATGCATGCAAACTTCTAATTATGGGCTAAACATGAGAAGAGTCGCGGGTAAAGTTGCGAACTGTTACATAAATCTGTGAGAGAAATTTTTTGTCACAATATCATAAATTCTGACATAAATCATACTTACTTTCTGTCACAGTTACAGATTTTTGTCACAATTTGTGACAAAAAAGTATGTCACAAGCATTTGTGACGACATAAACAGTACTGACACAAATCATTTTATCACAATTCCGTCAAATAATGGATTTTGTGAGTTCAGAACTTGATTTTTCTTGTATTACTGCGAGTCTAGTAGAGACAGAACTATTTAATCTAATACTATATATATGCAAGAGAAAATAGCAAGTAAAAATGAATAATGTACATACATGTTGACCAGGAAAATGGTGTCCAATGTAGGCGATATCAACTGTATAAAATGGGTTTGAATCATCTTTTCGACTTCTGGTATAGGAACAGTTCCAAGTGGACATACTTCTCTTTTCGAAAACATTGATGAATTTTTGGGCTCAGAAGAGAATTTGGTCACTCCTTCTGGTAATGAACTTGGTCTCATGTGCAAATATGAATATCAATTAGTTCATGTCTATAAAATTTAAGTATCAAGAAAGTAATTTAACATAAATACCTGCACTTTATGGTTTTTGAGCAAGGGATGATCAAGTGTGGGTTGCTTGTTGATTTCATAGCAATCAACAATGTCACCTTCTTTGTACTTTATTTAACAAAAAAAAATGATCAGACTGAGTTAAATATTAATAGAGGAGACCAAATAAAATGGATTTTATGTGTTACCTGAAGAGTTTTGATTATTGCAGATTTGTTGGTGATGAGTTCTTGTTTTGCAGCAGAGACTAAAATGTTTAAACACAGAGCAAATAGCAATAAAACCAACCTCCTCAGCTTTTTAGCTGTTGTGTTCTCCATATAATATATGAGTAATATTAGAGTCCTCACAAGTTTGAATCATGTATGGTTCATGAGTACAACATTAACCATTTTATACTGTTTGTTTTTTCACAAATAACAAGTATTTTACTTTACCATAATAATAATAATTATTATTTTTCTTTTGTTTTTATCCTTTTTGTTGTGGAAAGAACAATTAATACTATTTTTGTACTATAATCAAATAGAATAGTGACATGGACTTTGCTAAAAGCTCTCTAGCGTTTATGGAAATCTAGGCGGCTGCCGTCACGAGTAATAAAATGAATAAAAGAAATAAAATGTCAGAGTTAGGGTTTTTTAAAGTCGACCAAGGTTACATGTCTCAACGGCGGAGAGAGGGAAAGAGGCTACACACAGATAAGTTCAAATTCACTGATTTGTGCTCAAATCTGTAGGCCGATAGAGGAATTCAGGGGGAGGTGGAGGTTCAAGCAGTCTGAGGATTTTGAAGACAGGTCTACTATTGGCACCACGGACCTCTCGTGTTAGGATGTGTGGGTAGCGAGTAATATGGTTCAAATCCTACTTTTTGTTAGTTTATGTTATTGTTTTTTTTCGGTTAGTTTATGTTGTTCATAAATGATAAATGTATGATAAATTATTTGCTTATTGAAAAATTTATAATTCATCATAATAGAGATTAATTACTAGCTAAATTTGAAAATTATATAAGTGGGATGCTAGAGTTTTGGTACAACAATGCATAATAAATACGACGACATAAATGCCATAAAAATCTTTAGTAACGTAAATTCAACTTTAAATTCTTATTCTAGAATGTGTTGACTTCGAATTTATGGTTCTTCCTTCCCGTCTTTTTATCGTTTCAGCATCTACCTTTTATTGTTGATATCCGATTTCAGTAAAATCGGATAATTTTTAATTTTTCGGCGAGAATCAAGTGTTTTCGGCAAAAATTCGATGCTTTCGGCAAGATTGAGCTTGTGGATGCTGGTTACAGAGCATTGAAATGTTAAAACTACGAAGTATATGGTAGTAAAATGTTAGAATATGAAGTACAATGTAGTGAAATGTTAGAACTATGAAGGACAATTTCGTCATTTACAAAACATTTCAGATATGTGCAGTGCACGCGATAGCCTTAAAGACGTTTTCCGTTAACTTCCTTGAACGACGAACCTATTTGCTAACAGAATCATGAAAGTAAATGGTAGTAAAAAGTTAATTTGGTAGTTCAGAGTAGTGACTTGTAAATGAAGTTTAGTACATGAAATGAAACTGTAATTAACCCTGTTTTAAACTATCACAAAATATTATTTTTATTTCGATAGTACGATAATGATTTACTATCACGTACAACGCACAAGTTTCTTACTAGTAATTCAATTAAGCTCCACAATCACCCCCATGACCCCCATATTGGAAGCAATAGCCAGGGCTATCTGCACAATTACCATCTTTAAAGAGGCCATAACATGCAGTGTGACCTAGAAATAAATCTATCTGTTCTTCTGAGGGAGTTTTGAAGGAAAATGTTTCATCTACATATGTTATGTTGCGAAAAATGCCATATTGTTTTCTCGAATCGTTCCCCGGTCTATATCCGTTACCCATCCTCGGACTTATTCCCTCCTCGCCGACGAAGGCTATGCCTCCCCAGGCCGCCATGGTTGCTCCATTTGCTAGATTTGGTAACATTTTTTTTGGCCAGTACCCCACATTATAGTGACCATATTCGGAGTTTAGGACAAACCACCAATTCCCTGTAAGTTTATCCTACAACAACAACGACGACGACAACAACAACGTCAACTATTAATTAATATC
Organism: Pelargonium myrrhifolium; assembly: GCA_036897405.1. NCBI lineage: Eukaryota > Viridiplantae > Streptophyta > Magnoliopsida > Geraniales > Geraniaceae > Pelargonium > Pelargonium myrrhifolium. Next base: position 6,570 of record JAYMTK010003674.1, on the reverse strand, counting down.
ACATTATATATTTAAGATCGACGAATAACAATCTGTTTTAAATAAATTTGGATGATTGTGACTCTCCGACGCTTATAAACTCCTGATTAGAGTATCTGCAATGGGATGTTAGAGAACCCATTAATATAAGTACTTTTTCGCTGATAAAAATGAAGAAGACCCAGAGTAAAATTGGATGAGGAGAAGATGCAAATATTATCACCAAATGAAAAGGTCAACTATTGCTCCATAAGAGCCTTAATGATATATATTTTTTTTTTTGGTGATAAAGATTTTTATAAGAATGGGGAGTTGGGGTGTTAAGGAGAAGATGCTAATCTTGACAACTAATACTAAACCTACTTATTGCTCTACGAGCATGAGCATTGCTGGTCTAATTTGTCTTGGGACCTTAATTTTGTGCAGGACCAACAATGTGGTGAAACCTATTTTGGGTCTGGATCTGTTGTAATTTTTTATTTTTTTTTCAAAAGCAACCAATAGGTGAGAGACAATAAATGAGAAAGTAGTTGCTACAATTATAATAATAATTGTTTAATTAAGACTTAGGACCCAATTTAAAGTCCCTACAATGCAAATAATTTTCTTAGAATCCCTTTAAAAGTCCTGTTGCTTAATTACATGACATACCAAAAAGACATAATCATAACATATAAGGACTCAACTTGAGTCCTACCATTGTTGATTCTCTAAGGGCCTTAGATCCTCTTCGGTAGAGACACTAAGAAGTAAGAACAGGAGTAGGTGGTTCTAAAGGAGAAAACGTTAATCTCAACACCCAATGCGAAGCCCAACTGTTTAACTTCTCCAATATTTAGAGCATTTTGTAGGTGCTAGGAGGAGATAGTGTGTCACACTTTACCTTTTTGTCCTCTAATGCTTATCACCCATGACAATGAATACTAAGTTATTTGGTTACATTTCTACTTGCTTTGAGAAGTACTTATAAAAATAACTTGTGTTTGGTGACAAAAGCAAAAATAAATATTTTTATATTAACTATACTATTATTTTATTGAGTCATTATCACAAAAATAAGTAGGAGAGCAATTCTCTCTCTACTTATTCTCACATAGCTAAAAATATTTAGCTTCTATCTTCTTCTTCATCATTACAAAAGTAGAGAGAGAAATTGATTTTTTTTGGTGATTTGACATATTTTTATTGGGTGTGCAACTACTTTTGCAAACCCAAAAGTGTTATCAAACAAAGCCTAAAATGAGAGAGAATGTGAATAGTTAAGTTTAACATTGGGTGATAAACGTCACATCCTCTCCCTATCGTCCCTCCATTTATAGCACATTTTACTCTCATGCTTAACATCTCCCTTAAAAATGCTCCTATGTGGTAATTAAAATTAGCACTTGAAATATCGTATCGGGTAGCCCGATCCCGACCCAAAAGTACTTCATGGTTGATCAGGTTTCAACTTTTAGACATATAATGTGCTGAAGAGTTCGAATTTGTCTAGTCCGCCGCAACCTAAAAAGTTGGCCGGATCAAGTTCACATTGGGTTTCAAACGCCCGCATGTTTGGGTTCAAATTGTCCGTTCTTGCTCGAATATATACTCATACCTTGTTTGGGTTCAAATTGTCCGTTCTTGCTCGAATTTATACTCATACCTTGAAAATAAGAAATTCAGCACCATGTTCACGTTCCGGCGTGGATAATGGGGAGAGCGGAACCGTCGGATACACAATATTGTTGGTTTGCACAAATCCTCCAATACCAACATTGTTGTTGTAGCATGATGTTTGGTAACCATCACCCTATATGTCAAATAAATTATAAATTAGGTATTAACTACTAGGACAGGTGATGATACTCAAATCTCTGACCCCTAAGACGAACCAAAATATTTTTAACTACTTGATCTGATGAGCGTTGGTACATATGTTGAAAATTTAGTTTAACACGATAAACTTACAGTCCAATATCTAAATAATCTGGTAACTTCGTCTTCAGTTATGGTTCGAGAAGCCATCCACCCGACTGTGATAAGATTGATTGTCTGAGGCGGATTATTATGAATCATTATAAAAAAGCACCCGAACCTTGCCCTGGTAGCAAAAAACTTACGTTGTGCAATGACATCCATCCACTTCCTCCGTTAAATGCTGGGTGCGAAGGTTTTTTCATATTCACAAAAATTCGCTAAAATTCAACAGAAAAATTAATTAGAACATACAATGGCGAAAAAGTTTTGCCTATTCCAAACTGACAAGATTTTTGAGTTTAACCTCCAATTAAGGTTTTGTCTTGTTCGAGCCCTTGTATATGATTTTTCATTAATTAATCGGTTGTAGCCGGTTTTTAGGTGTCACATCAGCATTTCACTACAAGAAAAGTTGCAAACTGTGACGGAAATTTTCTGTCACAGTTCTATCATATATTGTGACAGAAATCATATTTTTCGTCACGGTTATGAAGTTTTGTAAGAATCTTTGACAAACTTTTATGTCACAAGCATTTGTCACAACATGAACAATGACAAAATCTTTTTGTAACAGTTCCGTGACAAAATAGATTTTGTGACAAAATTTTAATGATTTGTTGACACGTCATCACATCACGTCAGATACCATGCTCACATGTGCATAAAAGACAAAACATTTTATTTCATTTTTTTATATTACAGACAACTAAAATGGTGTTGTTTTACCTGTGAATGATGAAAAAATGAAACAATATGATGATGTGAGATGCACATATCTGACGTAGCATGACGAATGCCGATGTGATACTTCAAAACCAGCTATAACCGATTGAGTGAGTCTAATTAACAAAAAAGGTTTATAAAGACTAAAACAAGCAAAACACTAATTAGGAGTTAAATCCAAAAAAAAAAAACGCAGTCTTTGTTGATTGCAAAAATAGTGTACATACATGTTGACCAACAAAATCGTGTCCAACGTAGGCGATATCAGTTGTATAAACATGGTTTGGTTCATATTGTGGATGCCTCGGTATAGGAACAGTTTCAGATGGACAGACTTCTCTTTTCGAAAATATTGATGAATTTTCGGGCTTCGCCGAGAATTTGGTCATTCCTTCTGGTAATGAACTTGGTCTCATCTGTGTAAATATAAATTAGTTCATGTCTATAAAATTTAAAATATCAAGAAATTAATTGAACATAAATACCTGGACTTTATGGTCTTTGAGCAAGGGATGATCAAGTGTGGGTTGCTTGTTGATTTCATAGCAATCAACAATGTCACCTTCTTTGAACTTTATTTAGAACAAAATAAAAATGATCAAAATTAGTTGTTAAAGGAAACAACATCAAATAATAATTTTTATGTATAAGAAAAATAATAAAGTTATTACAATTATAATATGTATTACCTTGAGAGTTTTGATTATTGGAGATGGAGCATCTCTAGCAGAGATCACATGATTGTTTAAACACAAAGAACATAACAATATTAACACCAACCTCCTCAGCTTTTTTGTTGTTGTTCTCTCCATATAATATATGCCAAATATTATAGTCCTCACAAGTTTGAATCATATATGATTCTTGAGTAGAACATTAACCATTTTATACTGTTTCTTTGTTCAAAAATAGCAAGTACTTGACTTTACCGTAGCACGTTAGGTCAAGTGATTTAAGCGTTTTGAATTTTTTTTAAAGTCTTAAGTTCGAGCCTGTAGCCGACAATATGTGGTTAGATTTGAAGTTTATAAAAGAGAACTACATCCGTTGCGTATAGAATGATAAAAAACAAGTACTTTAATTTACCATAATTACTTTACTTTTTTATTTTGTTTTTATCCTTTTATTTGTGGGAAGAAAAATGAATTATTTTTTATTTCAAAAAAATTATTCAATCTAAAGTACTGATAAATTATTTGTTTCTTTAACAACTCATAATAATGAATATGAGATGCTATGTTCATGTATAATTCTTTGGTACATTAACGGATGATGAATATGGTGACATAATTGGTTAATTTTTTTTTAATATTAAAGAATAGATTATTGGTCTAATATATACGAATTAATTACTAGCAAATTTTGAAAATTAGTATAAATGAATTGGTATGGTTTTTATTTTATCGTTAGTACATTAACCAGTAATGAATATGGTGACATAAATGCCAAGAAAACCATTAATGACTTAATTTTATGGTGCATTTTGTAGCTTTCTGTAAATTTATACTTTTTATGTCTCAAAATAAGTGTTTTGTTGTGCTTTTATGAAATTAGTTATGTATGAATTGTCAATGAAAGTTTTTGTTTTCAAATCGAACAACAATAAAGATGATATAACTTGAAAACTAATCTATTTAGACAAATTTGACAAAGAGACCGAAAATCTAACTAATTCGTGGGCCACTTGGCTTGTAGATTCACCCGCGCGCAAACAAAAAATTGACACTACTAAACTTAGTCACAATAACTAAAACATCATAAATAATAAAGAGGAAAATGTGTATCAGTTGACTGATATAACTTTATATCAGTTGCAACTTAACCAAACCAATGAGGTGGTGACACCTTATTAATTTTCATTTATACTCATCCAAGTGAATTTGCGGGAACAGAGCGACCCATCCAAATTCATGATTTTAAATGAGGTGTCATCACTTTATTAGTGTAACTGATATAAAGTAATATCAGTAAATTGATGCCCATATAATATAACATATTACTCAATAATAAAACTTAATTGAAGTTATTGAAAACCTTATCTAAATAATCATTTTCTTTGTGGAAAGAACAATCGAATATTATTTTTTATGTTTTTAAAAAATTATCCGGTCTAATACTAATCAATTATTGGCTTTTTTAACAACTCATAATGAATATGACATGCTATGTTTTTGTGTATTTCTTTGGTACATTAACTCAAATGAATATGATGCATAAATGGATAAATTAGTTTTTACTAAACAATTAATTATTTGGTCTAATATATCGTAATTAATTACTAGCAAATTACGTTAGTACATTAACGAGTAATGAATATGGTGACATAAATGATAGGAAAACCATTAATGACATAATTTTATGTTGCACTTATAGATTTTTGTAAATATGCACTCGTTCAGTTTTAAAACAAATGTATTTGGATGAAATTAGTTAGACATGAATTGTTAAAACCGGGAGCTTGAAAACCAATCCACCTAGACAAGTATGACAAAGAGATCGAAAACCTAACTAAGTCGTGGGCCACTCGGTTCGCAGATAGACCCACGAACAAAAAACTGACACTAGCAAACTTAGCCACAAGTAGCTAAAACATCATAAATAATCAACCTGAAGGCATTGAAAATCTCTCAATTAGTATAAATAATCATTTTTACGTGGAAAATACAATTTATTATTATATATTATCTCCCAAAAAAATCGTGTCTAATACTGATCAATTATTTGTTTTTTCTAACAACTCATAATGAATATGAAATACTTTGCTTTTGTGTATTTCTTTGGTACATTAACTATACTGAATATGATGACATAAATGGTAAAATTAGTTTTATTAATCAATTAATTATTTAGTCTAATATATACTAATTAATTACTAGCAAATTTTGAAAATTATACATGCATTGTTAAGGTTTTTATATTATGGTCAGTACATTAACCAATAATGAATATGGTGACCTAATAGGGATGACGTAATTGGTTAACACATACTTCGTGAGTGGGAAGATGTCTCGGCTTCGAATCTCACTCAACACAAATTTGGGAAGAGGTAAAAACTTTAAATTGCGAACAAACTTCGAATGGAGACTAGTCTAGATGTGGTCAAACGACTTAAAAATGTCAATTGTCACACAATAATACGTTACTATCTTATTTTTGTTTACCTCTTGCAAAGTCAGGTCTCACTTTTTTGGCCAACTTCGTTCAAGTAGAGCTATTGACACTAAACAAAAAATTGCAAATTTGACGATAGAAAATTTCCGTCACAAATTGTAATTAATATCAATCATATTTTTGTTCGCAGTTATAAATTTTTGTCAGAGTTTTGTGATGGACTTTTATGTCACAAACGTTTGTGACAACATGAACAATGATAAAATCATTATGTCATAGTTCCGTCGCATGATGAATTTTGTTACATTATTTTAGTAATTTTTGAAAACTTCTGTCATTATCCAACTAACAAACCAGAAAAGTAATTGATATCCTTGTATGGACATCGTTCTAAAATATATCCAAGTTGAAATCTTTGACCCCACATGTGCATGTTCTGTCACCTTCGTGGTTTTAAAATATTAGGGTAATTGCACATGACTCCATGTAGTTGACACGTTTTGCACTGGATATCCTGTGTATTTTTTTTTTTTTGTAATTTTAGAGTACACTGTACTATCCCAAGAGCCATTCCGTTCTTTCATTGTCAGTTAAATATCTAGAAGACCAAAATAATACCTTTTGTTTTTTATTTTTTAATTTAAATAATAATAGTATAATATATATGTGTAAAATGTATATCAGTTGCAACTTAACTTAGCCAATGAGTTGATGACACCTCATTTAAAATCACTTATACCCACTCAAGTGAATTTGTGAGAGCGGAGCGACCCGTCCGGATCTATGATTTTAAATGAG
>JAYMTK010003673.1:0-11999 GCA_036897405.1 Pelargonium myrrhifolium | reverse complement strand
GAAAAATCTCATTCAAACTTAAGGGTAGAAAATCGTCACAAGCGAAACTTAGAGGGTAGAAAATCGTAATTATCCTTTTGTTATTTGATCTGGTTAATTTCTCTCGTATGAACACGTGAAATATTTAGTTTAAATCACAATAGACAGAGTATATTTGAGGTATTCATGGAGATTGGACAAGAGAGAATGTTCAATCAAACACCGAAGTATTGATTGTCAAACCGATTTTTATGCTGTTGAAATTAATGAATATAAAGACTTCATGTCGCAAACATAATGAGTTCACCAATGATCCACACGACAACGAGACAATCAGTCACCAACATAAACCTACTTAAACACATGCATTTTTTTCTTCTGATTTGTTAGTTATAACCAACTCATAACTAACCTTTTTTTTTTTTCCTGATCACACAAGAAACAACATTTTATTGAGCCTCAACCAAGATCGTAGAAATTAGATACATAGGACCCTCTGATTTTCTTCAACCCCCAACTACTCTCATTGTTGCTCTCCTTTGGTACGCGCAATCGGGTTCGTTCTACGCTTAATACAATTTAGGCGAAAACTTCTAAAACCCCTCGGGAGCCTCGACACCTCTTGAATCATGATCCCATTAGCATTTTTGTACCTTTTCTCTTGATTAACATCCACTACTACATTGAGGGAATCGCTTTCAATAATAACGTTATGCCAACCTTCGGATTTGACCCAAAGGAGACACACCTGTAATGTCAGCATTTCCGCCATCTGAGTATCCACTGTGAGCCCCTCCAATCGACACCAGCCTCCTCCTTCTCATTCATTCCACAATTTCTCCAAAGCTTCCACCGTGGTCAAAGGAATGAGATAAACACTCATAAAGTAAGTGGGCAATGCCTGTGCTACCGACTTTAGAAGCACCTCTTTTTTGGCTACTGATAGTAGTTTCTTATTCCAACTGCCAAGTTTCACTACAAAAAAACCTTGATTTTGCTAGGGAAACTTGCCCCTAACTACTAACGTCCTAGCTAATTTTAGCTAGGAAATTTTCCCTAGCTAAATAGTTAGGGAATTTTCCCTCGCTAAATTCCCTAGGTATTTAGCTAGGGAATTTTCCCTGGCTAAATCCCTAGATATTTAGCTAGGGAATTTTCCGTAGCTAAATTCCCTAACTATTTAGCTATGAAATTTTTCCTAGCTAATTTTCCTAACTAAAAATAATATTTATTACATAATTATATATATTTTTTTGAATAATGAACATTTGTTTCATTAATTTATAAGGGTAGATTTCTCTGATACATAGTACAACCTAACTAGAGAATACTACATAACTTGGACCAGTGCAGCCCGATAATAATCCTACCAGCTGTTAGCCCATGGGAAGAGAGATGCCTAACTCTCGACCTTTCATCCCTTACAATTAACTTTATTCAAACGAGTTTCGAGCCCTTAGCCGGGAACCCCCTCGATTGCCCCTCCAATCGAGCATACCAATACACAAAAACACAACTAATACTAAAACTAACAGATGAATCCGACAAACAACCAAAACAGAAAAAAAATGAAACACAAACTAAAACAACAAAAAAGAAAACATCCCAACCCACGCCCCGCTCCAACCAGTCGCCATTCAAGCCTACAACACGTCCAGCCCCTCATTGACGGTCTCGGCTCCATTTTTTAGCGCTCCATCTCCATTCCCATCGGGACTGGTTCCGGACCGCCCATCATCTGCTTCCACCGGTCGGCGGCGTTTGGCCATGAAAATGGTATTCAAGGAATCCTCTGATTCCCCTTCTGGCGTCAGATCTGTTTGCATCTTCGAACTGGTTCCAGATGCCTCCCCCAAAAACCCCCATCCCTCTCCTCTCATCCACCTGTTTGGCCTGCCCACCATCCCTTTCCCAGTCTGGGCCCGAAGGTAGATGTCATAAGGCCTCTCCCTTACCTCCTCCCCCAACGCATAAGCCACCTTGCATTCCTGTTCACTATGCCCCGTAATGCCACAAACAAAGCAAAAGTGTGGCAGCTTCTCATACCTGAACTCCACCTCGTAGCACAGTCCTCCCCCCACCTTCATATTCAGCCTCCGCTTTATCGGCTTTCGGACATCCATCTCCACCCGGGAGTATCTCGACCCTCCCCTTGTGTCCCACTACAGAAACTTCCCAAATAACGAACCGATTCCTTCACACACCCTTCTGGTCCCATAGCCGTACGGGATCCCCAGGATTCGAACCCACAAGGACACCCCATTGACCTCCACCTTCGACGGATCCTCCCCCGGCCGAAGCATCCTTAACACCATGGTGTTGAAATTGTAGGCCCACTGCCCTCCGGCGACCACCTTCCTCGCGTCCCGCTCATGGTGGAAAATAAACAAGAACCTCTGGTCCCCACACCCTCCTCAACCACCTCCGCCGCCTCTATCCCCTCTACCAGCCTCCAGTACATCGCCATATTCGGCCCCAACACCTCCGCCCGTACCTCCACCGGCCCCAAAAATCTCCCCACAACCCTCCAGATCTGTTTTTGCCCAACCCCCTCTAAGTCTTCTAGCCCCGGGATGTCGACCTCCAACCCTTCCTCATCCTCCAGACTTAACCGGTTCAGATCTGATAGCCCCAACCCTCCATTCGCCACCATCAAACATCCTTTTGACACTAGAACAGACACCACCCACAACCCCAACACACAGACTTTCCCTCTCGGCTTAACCACCCACCCCAGCAAAAATTAAACAGCAACAGATGTCGTACCTTCCCTTATTCCCCTCCCTTCTAAATAGCCCCTCCACCGCCAAAAACTCCAATCAGAGGCCAAGTGAATCCCAACCTTATCTCTTTCCCTCTCTCTCATTTTTGAAACCCTAGGCACCTAAACCCTAACCCTTCTACTCTGCTCATATTTATTACATAATTATTAATTATTTAAATTAAATAATTTTACCTGTAAAATAATTATTTAATAACGTTATTTTGAAACTCCGATATAATTATATATCAAAACATAAGCTTCATAAATATTGTACGAACAAAGTATTAAATAACAAGTTCAAAGTCTAGAGAATCGAAATTTCGATATCTTCAAATACCATGTTCTGAAATACATAAACATAAATAACTAAACATCTGTTGGAGGGTCACTGGAATGAGCATCTGGGCTGAGACTCCTGTGATCGGGAGGCGGATGGTCACTATGCCGCCTACGTAGCTAGACATTCTCCCTCTCCAATGCAGCAAGCTTTTCCATTATCATGTTATGAACACTGAGAGTGTCATGTTGAAGCTTTTCCGCTATCATGTTATAATAGGCTTGATGTTGATATCCCAAATATTTAGTTTCCATATTTACGCTAACCAGAAATGTGAGTAATGAAGTTATTGAATGTCATTCTATGATAGGAAATGGTTGATGAGGATTAGAAGAGAAGTTTGGGCCACTTGGTTATTTATCTTAGCCCTCATAAATTTATTTCGTATAACCCAATTTATATTATATTGTCATGGGCCAGTAAATTGATTCTCAATAATAAATTATTTTTATTCAAATGTCCATTAGTAGTTTTCTTCTTCTTTTTTTCTCAAATAAACAGCTCTTCTTTCGAAGGCTATTTAGAGCTTTCACAAGCTCCTAAAAATTCGTTGTCTTCAACAATCTTAGGCCTCTTGAGAAACTTCTCCATCTCAACCAAGCAATCAAAATTTTAATTCCAATGTTGCTTAAGAAATTATAATCCTTACATTTAGTTAACTGGGATAATTACATCAACATCATACGTTAACGAAGCAAATTCAATATGCGGTTGAATACTTGCCACGTACCTATAATAAAATACAACGTTCATAGCATCACCTCAGTGCCCAAACCGTATAAGGTTTGGTTTGCATACCCGAAGCCTCGTGTTCATGTAAAATTAAATTCACACTAACAACTTTGTTCATAATTTATCCTCCTCTTCCCAACACCAACAACTTCTCCTACCGAGAGAGATCAATAAGTATGGAGCGCTCCACTCTTCGCTCTGGGTCCGGTCATCGTCGGCCTTCTTTCCTGCCGGTTAACAGTAATCAAATCACCGGTTCGGATCATTCAACCCTGTTCGTTGGAAACTTGCCCCCTTCAATGACCTCGAAATGGATTCAAAACATTTTTTTGAGACACTCCAGAGTTTTGGAGTGTTTCATCCCTCGAAAGTTAAACAACTGGGGGGCGAAGTGTGGGTTCGTAATGATGGATTCCATGGGGGAGGCTCGACGACTGATTTGCATACTAGATGGCGTCTTCCTCGTCCATGATCGCATTAGGGTTGCATTCACCAAACAGACTTGGAGATAGCATCCATTAAACAGGTCGCATGATTAATCACCACCGTCCACACCACTGCTTCGAGGAAGACCGTCGCCTGTGGTGTCGGCAGTAGGAACGAGCTCGAGAATTGTCCACTGTTCTGCGAGTGTGAATCTCCCCGTGAAAGATCGTATCCCGAGCCCACGAAGAGCAACATGTATTCCAAGGATTTTATACAAGGACATAGTGTGGAATGTTATCAACTCAGCTCGGCCACAAGGTTTCACCAAGCCCCAATGTCCCGGTTTCATGAACAATGAGTTACTTAGGAGATTGAAATGGAGTGTTTTGGCCATTTCCTTGGAGAACTCCTCTGGCATCTATTTACAATCCTCCCTAGCAGCGGAATGAGTGATTAATGTTGTTGTGCACGATCTCGGTAGCAAGGTGTTCCTACTCTCGTTCCCTAGCGAGAATGTCTTACGTAATATGAAATCCTCCGGCTGGGGCATGTTGTCAAGGTGGTTCACCAATTTTAGCGATTAGTCCCCATACAAGCGCAGCGGGGCAGGTATTGTTGTGTTTCAGTCAGTGGCATCCCCGTATGCTTGGAGTATCGAGACTTTCTCGAGTATTTTCAGGTTCTTAGGTGATTTAATTAAAGTTAGTTTAGATTCCCTACGCAGTGCATCCTTAGATCATGCTTCCTTTCTAGTGCATACATGTTATTTGTCCCTGATTCGATCTTTTTTAACCTTTCGTGTGGGTAGTTCTCTATTTGATATTATGTCTTAGGAGATTAGCGCTCCAAACTGTTTGTTTGATTCTATTTTTGATCTGGATCAACATGCAGATTACCAGTCTTTCGTTGAGAGTAGTGTTCCAGCCTCTCCGGTCGACTCTCCCCAATCGCCGGACTCTCGAGTTGATCATGATAGTGCATTCGCGGAGGTTCGGTGCGATGGTCCTGCACAGTTAAGCCCGACTCACCTGCCCCAATGCAATAATCAGCCCAATCTTGATTTGTTCAGTATCAATGATCTCGCTGATATGGCCAATATGGTAAATAATAACGAGATTGCGGTTGTCACTTCCGCAAACCCCATGCGATCCCACTCCTCTGAAATTCTTGGAGTTAAACCTAGGGATGGTGATTCGAATCATGTGTTGACTACGAGAAATGTATCAACCTCCATGTCAACGCGGTCCGGTGTCCCACAATCACGGAGGGCCTTGTGAAATCAACAAAGATTGCGTTCACTAAGCAATCGGAACAGTTTTGGTAACCTGTCTTTGTTTTCTGCACATGGGTTTTCAAACGTTGTGTCCACGTCATCTTCGAACACCGTTACGCAGTTGTGGGCATTTTATAAGGAACTGGGTGCGGTGCCAAAGAGTTTCGAAGATGAGGTACTCGAACAATTGCAACTCCTCGAAGCTGCACAGTCCCCTCATTGATTTTCTTGCGCGCGGCGGCCTCCCCGGAGAGGAATGGGTCTCCTCTCGTGGAACGTCCGGGGATGCTCAACACATTATAAGAAGCGTTCCATTAATGCCTTAATCCGTGTCCATAAGGCTAGCTTGGTATTTATTCAGGAGTCTAAATCGCAGAACTTCACTTTTTTTGATTGGCGGGCGATATGGCCGATTTACAATGCTCAATATGTTTTTTCGGCGGCATTAGGTAGGTCAGGTGACCTCATTTGTGAGTGGACTCCAGGGGAATTTAATCTTCGCTCCAGCTTAATTGAACGTCATTCTATTGCGATTTCGGGTTACTGGTCTTTAGATAGGTGTGAATATATGCGCTAATTCCAAATGGTGAGAAACGGGCACTATGGGCGGCTCTTGATGATATAATCTTTGCCGTTGACCAACCTACTTTTCTCGTTGACGACTTCAATTGTGTGTGTAACGCCTCGAAAAAATCAAGTGGTAATTTCAATGCTTCCGTTGCTGCTCATTTCAACGAGTTTATCAATGAAAGAGTGGGCTTATCACTGGCCGAAATATGGAAACAAAAATCACGTTCGAAATGGATGCTCGAGGGAGATTGAAACACAACATTCTTTCATAGGTGTGCTTCTATAAGGCAAAACCATAACTATATCTCCGGGTTATATTATTTCGGGCGCTGGGGTTTGAACCTCGAGGCGGTTAAAGAATTAACACGACAATTCTTTCGGGATAGACTCTCAGCTCCGACATATGATAAGCCCACTCTTTTTGGGTTGTCTTTCAAGAGATTTACGGTCACTGAAAGTCTTGCTTTAGAGAGGGCATTCACAGTGGATGAGGTCAAATATGCAGTGTTTAGTTCTAACGGTTCGAAAGCGCAATGACCGGATGGTTACACGATGTTGTTTTTTCAAAAATGCTGGGGAATTATCAAGGTGGACCTCCTTGCATTTGTTCAAAGCTTTCATGCGATGGGGGCTTTGGGTAATGGGGTTAACTCTGCTCACTTGGTTCTTATTCCTAAGTTGGCGAGTCCGTCCGGGTTGAAAGACTCCCAACCTATTAGTTTAGTTTTGGCAGCGTACAAGATTATTATTAAGCTTCTTGCCACTCGCCTAAACCCCGTCATTGGTATCTTGATTAGCGATGTCCAAAGCGCCTTCGTCAGTGGCAGACAGATGGTTGATAGTATTCTGATTGCGAGTGAAGTGATTCATCACATCAAGAACCGGCACATTCCCTCGGTCCTTCTTAAGTTAGACTTTCAACAAACATTTGATAGGGTTGATTGGGATTTTATTGACTCCGTTTTAGGATTTATGGGCTTTGGTTGTTTTCGGTTGTGGATTAAATCGAGCATCCGGTCTCATATCTCGGTTTTGATAGATGGAGCTCTTTCCCGTGATTTCATGGTATCATGTGGTGTAAAACAAAGATGCCCGTTATCACCATTTTTATTTATTGTTGGGGCAGAGGCACTCCATTTGTTGTTGGAGAAAGTTATGGAGCTCGGGAAATTTGCGGGTGTTCGCATTGGATCGGTGTTCGTTTCTCATTTACAATTCGCCGATGATACGATGCTGTTTCTTGAAGCCTCGAATCCGGACTCGACTATCCGTAGTATTCGTTGGACTTTGTGTTGCTTTTAGGCGGTTTCGAATCTTAAAATTAACTTCATAAGTCCCAGCTTATTGGCATGAACGTACCTGATTCGAACATCACTTCTATGGTTGCCGACTTGGGTTTTTTAATGGAGCAGCTTCCATTTGTGTACCTTGGGTTTAAGCTCGGCTATAATTAATTAAATACATATATATATATATATATATATATATATTTTTTTCATATTCATTATTAATTAAATACATATGTGTATATATATATATATATTAACTATATAGTTATAGTCGTTAATAACTACAAACAAAATAAAAATGAACCACTTATCTATACTTTCGTGCACTTGTAGTATGCTTATTGTGTACTGTAATAAGTGTTTATTTTTTCCAGCTAATTACTAGCCCCTTATAACGCGCCTCCTTAAGCCAGGAATATGCACATTTGTGAAATAATATTTCCAATTAATGTTTCGCACCTCGAAATCAAACTTCTTCTTCTCATCCAAAGAAATATGCTCCATCAATCTTTCTGTGTTTGTGTTATCGAACCTGCACTCATTGAATTATAATTTTTTTTCTTTTTCAGTAGAGAATAAATGTAACAAAAATAGAATAAGAAATAATGTACAATATAGTTTACCTCCCCCCATAGAAGGTATATGGCATGTACACATCTATCAACATTTGTGCCATCTTTACTGATTTTCTGTATGCATTTTTAACTTGAGGATCGGTGAAGTTTGAAGAGCCATTTTGCTGAATAATATCTCTCAAAATGTGAGCAGACAATTGTGCCATGGAGTTGAAGATCCGAAATGGCAAGACCTTGATTGGCATACCATTTGAGTCAACCAACGGAAATGAACTAAAATATTCATGGAATAGTCTTCCGAACAAGTATCGATAAGTAATTGGGTTTGCTACACAAGAACCAACATGGTAGATAATGATGTCTACTCCATCAACTTTATCCATAGTTGCATGTCTAGTTATAGCGGCTAACATTGCATTAACCACCATATCTACCGGTATCTGTAATAAGAACATATTAACACAAAATGAGAACTTAAAGCACACAAAATAAATTGCATAGAAGTGTTCTAAGATGTTACTAATTGGCATAAATATGTTTTTTTTATCAGCAAGCAGTACTTTATTTCTTTAGAGCCGAGAATAAAGTATAAGATAAAACTCAAACTAAGTTAGATTTTGGTTTTACTATTATAAAGTACAGAAGATGCCAATAGAGAATATTGAGCCAAAGCACGTACAATTCATTAGAAAGATGCTTACTATATCTAAAGCAGCATCTGGATCTGCTACAAAACCTAAGAGCTTTCCTTTTCCGTAGTTAATCAACAGTGGATCTAACACCCTGGTATATATAATTAAGAGGGGAGAAATTAGTTATAATTAAAATTATTTGCTAGATTTTTGTATTTGATTGATATATATTTGTTCGGAACAGACAATACTTTTTTCCTTCAATCCACCCAGGGAATGGGTCTTTTAGAGTGCTTTCAATCGTAGTAGGTCGAATTATGACAACAGGTAAGTCTCCTCTTTCACTATCAAACATCATTTCTCCCATAGCTTTGGTAAACGCGTATACGTCATGCCATCCAAACTCTTTTGCCCTGATCGATCATGCATAGTTAAAGATTAAAATATAACACTAATTAACCATAATAAGATATAAAACTAGGTGACAAATGTTTCGTTCTTGATTGATAAAAATAAATGTTTCAAATCACACACATATATATATATATATATTTATATGAGTAAAATGTATATCAGTTAACTGATATAAAGTTATATTAGTTGCAACTTAACAAAGTCAATGAGGCGATGACACCTCATTTAAAATAACTTATACTCACCCAGGTGAATTTGTGGGAGCGGAGCGACCCGTCCGGATCCATAACTTTAAATGAGGTGTCATCACTTTATTAGTGCAACGAATATAAATTTATATCAGTCAACTGATGTCCATATTACTCTATTTTTATATATATAAATATATGAAAAATAGATAATATGATTTCACCATAAATAAGCTCTTGATTACCTTTTTGAACCCAATTCCTTCATTTTTTGAGTTAGTGAGGAGTTGTTATTTGAGGAAGCTTCATTCAAATATTGCAAGACTAAATTTATTTCAGCTTCTACATCCAAAACAGGAGCTTCGTAAATATTGTTTTCTCTTGCTATGGTATCTCCCATACGTAATGGTTTCTCCATTATTTTCCCTTTCCTTTCTCCATTAGCATATGCTGTAGCCCCATAAATTAAACATTATTGTTATTTTTAGTTTCAGTTTACATTTCATGTCCAGAATTAAGTACATAATACAAGTACGAATCAATAAACAAAAAATAACAATTTTTAATTTCTCTAAAATGGAGGCTCAAATGGTTTAATATAATTACCTGTTGATACATGCAGGAAGAGTTTAATGTTCTTACAAGTCTTTGCAAATTGTATAAGGTTATAAGGACCTCTTGTGTTGACATTCAAGGCAACGTCATATCTGAAAGATTATAAAATTTATTAAGGAATGTATATATGGTAAGAATAAATTTTAATAGAGTGTATGTTTTATTGACTTGACTTAATTATGTTAAAAGACTTGATATAATTTTTTTTGTCTCAATCATGGGGTTTTAGAGCAGGTCCGCACTTTAGCAGTTGACACATTTAAACCGTTTGACGGCACTCAGACTAATTTTCATTCGAGGTTTGTTCACAAGTTAAGGATTTCACCTCTCCCCAAGAGTACTATGTTGAGTGGGGATCGAAACTAAGACCTCTTACCACTCACGTAGCCTGTGTTAACCAACTGCGCAACCCTCATTGGGTAAGAAATTAATATATCGAAAGAAACACGACAAGAAAATTTACCGTTGTGACGGTTTTGCGATGGACAAGGATCCGTGCTAAACCTTGGTCGCGATCTTTTGCGACGGTTTTGCAATGAAATTTCCAACGCAGCAAATTTTTGACATTTGCGACGGATTTTCCCTTGCAAAAGTTTTTCATATCTATGACGGTTTTTGACGGAACTTATGTCGCAAAATTTGAATTAAAATTAATAAAATAAATATATAATTTTTGGCCTATGCTAAGTCAAATAAATGGTAAGATCTTATTAAAATATCACTTATGCCATATCTATATATACCTTTGAATAAAGCTTGTATTAGCCGCGGAATTGACAATTACGTCAACTTCTTGAGCAATAGTATTAGCCAAATCAACTTGTAACCCAATATTATTAGTTTCACAAATGTCTCCAACAACGGGAACCAATTTGCTCATCATGAAAGTTTCATATGATTTTCCATGAGTTTCACGGATACACTTGAACAACTCCACGTCCATTATCTAAAACAAGCACCACCACATATTCTATAACATATATATATATATATATTTAAGATCATATTGACTAAATATAAACCCAAAGAAATTAATGATTATTAGATCATATTAAAGTTAGTTAGGTGTAAGAAAATAAAAACTTATATTAAAGTACCTCATTCTTCAATCTTTTCATGGCAGCTTCAACATTTTCTGAGTTAATCAACACATAAATCTTACCCACATCAGGTGCCACCCGTAAAATTTTTTCAATAAGAACTGGAATGAGAAGGAAGAATATAAATACAGGAACTAAGTAATAAAATTTCATGTTAAATATCAATATTAAACATAAATATATATTAGTACTTACTATATATCAACAAAATTAAAGTTACAAACTAGTAAAATATAGAATTTGTTGTGCGTACCTTTTCCTAAAAAACCAGTTGCACCAGTTATAAGAAACTGTTTTCCTTTAAGAAAGTTTACAATACCAAGGCCTTGATCATTATCAGCCACCAATTCGTTGGAATTGCTTGCATGAATATAGTTTCCTAGTTGCTTCTTGTTCTTCTTATGATAATCTTTAACATTCGAAAATAAAGTCTCTGGCAAGCTTGTTTCTGTATTTCTCAGGCTTGTCCGGCAACAGTGCATCACATGATGATGATTGATCCCGAGGTTCTTTGATGGTGACAATGTTGTTGAGTGACAATATGGATTAGCCTTTGTATTCTTATGTGACATTTCTCCCAAATATCTTGGTGGAATGAAGAAGGGTTTCAAGATTAGGGCAGACATAATTAGTTAATAAAAAGGAAATATAACAGTGCTGATCATGCAAAAAGACCTCTTGGATCAATGGGATTGCAATGCATAGATTTATAAACGCGGGCTTGCATTTAATGAACATTTCTTCGTCTTAAAATGAAAGTTCTGTCTATTTACTGTGCGTGTTTTAAAATAAGTGTCATATTTTTTCACTACAAGAAAAATTATTAACTGCGACAGAAATCTGAGACATGAATAATGAATAAATTATTATGTCACAGTTCCGTTACAAAATGAGTTTTGTGACAAAATTTTGTAATTTGTGACATGAACTTTTGTCACAAAATTGCAATTTTTTTACGGTGTTTATATGATTTTTTTTAGGGTTATATGAAATTATTTGACCACAATACTATTCTTGAATTTGTTAAAACAAATACCAGTAGAAATTTAACAAAAATAATATATATATATATATATATATATATATGGGTAAAATGTATATCTGT
>JAYMTK010003672.1:0-11999 GCA_036897405.1 Pelargonium myrrhifolium | reverse complement strand
GAGAGTGTTAAGTGATTTTGTTTGGGCCTTGTGAGATTTGAGAGAATAATATTGTGTTTATTCACAATGGGCTAACCCCAATATATACAAGAACAAGGGATTTGAAATCCCTAATCTACAGCTCCTAATCCCTAATTTAAGTGATTTTGTTTGGGCCTTGTGAGATTTGAGAGAATAATATTGTGTTTATTCACAATGGGTTAACCCCAATATATACAAGAACAAGGGATTTGAAATCCCTAATCTACAGCTCCTAATCCCTAATTTATAGGGATTGATATCAGTTACTCTAACAGGCCTAATGGCCCGTTTGCCTTGCCTTTCGATTTAAGTCCACCTATCCACGTGCAGACTCGGTCTCATGCCCATCTATCTTAATCAGCCTGCACGTGAGGGGGATGTTAAGTGATTTCACATTAGTAAAATATAAAGTGGAAAGGCTACATATACTTGTGCAAGTGAAACCCTGTTAAGGTTAACCTTTTTGTAGGAAGCCCAAGCCATTATATGTAGCCGATTATTCAAATTTCACAAATACAAAATTCGGCTAAGAAATTGGCAATTGGTTGGTTTTTAACTTTTTATGGGTATATCTTCACATGGGTAGAGCTTTCGAAAGCAGTATATTTGACCTCAACATTTGATCATGTTAGAGAATAAATCAGAATATCAACTATAATTAATATATTTTCTCAATTATATTAATATCCATGATATCCTCTGTTGTAATCCTTTAGTTACTCACCTTCCTTCTTAGTTGCCATTGATAGTCGAATTATCAAGCCTATAAACAAGCTCTCCTATGTACTCATATTAAGATGAAAATTATAATTTCTCTTATATTCCAACAGGTATCAAAGTAACTTCGTCTTTTGTTTAGAGAGTCTCTTTAAGCTTCTGTTATTCCGGCGGCAACCTTTGGTTGCTTGCCTGGTCAACTTTGCTCTCTTCTTCATGATGTCATGAAAATTTTATAATTTCCTCTTTAATAGACTCGGTGATCTCTCTCGATATTCTTATTCAGCAATCTCTCTCGATGTTCTCATTCAGCAATCTCTCTTGGCATCTTCCTTGGTGTTCTCATCCAGTGATGCTCCAGTGACCCCTTGCATGGTGTTTCCATGGTCTCCTTTATCTCGCCGGCATCTCCCAAGTGTTTCTTCTTGCCGTTTTTGTCCGCATGCACTGCAACAATGACCAACGGTTTCATGGTCAATCTCTCAATTTTATATGACAATCTCAAGGTTATCACCTTGGGTTTGAGGGGGAGTGTTAGATAATAAATCAGAATATCAGTTATAATTAATATATATTCTCAGTACATTAATATCCATGATATCCTCTATTGTAATCTTTTAGTTATTCACTTTCCTTGTTAGTTGTCATTGATAGTCAAACTATTAAGCCTGTATATAGGCCCTCCTATGTACTTTTTTTTTTTTTGATCAGCGACTCTCCTATGTACTTATATTAAGATGAATAATATATATTTTCTCTCTATATTTCAGCAGATCAATAACAAAATTTGTTTATTGAAAGAATTTAGAATTTATCTTGATCTGGCTCCAAAAATTGACCGTTTTCCTTTTTGTGTATATTTATGTTAATTTATAGTACAGTGACTCCGCGAAACCTTTTCAATTCAAAATAGTATTCAAGAAGTTTTATGGAAGAGAAAATGTGCTTCCTTTGGTTACAGATTCTTTCACTAATCTGAAATTTATCCTGTATTATCCAATTCCATTCCCCATACAGAGACAGGCACACAGACATGATTCTTTCAGTCATTGTGCTATAATAGTCTCTTATGTCCTCCTTTGGAGGGTCGCTTGCATGCTTTCACTTACCTTCATCTTTTCCCTTTGAAAGGCAAGTCGCATTCTTTTGAACGGTGACCACTCTGAGTGGAATGAACTAATAGAAGTGGAGGGAAATTCTGGTGATGACTCTTTATGTGAGAGATATCTAACTCAGGTTGCTGAAGTATTTGCTTCTGGTTGTGCCAAAGGTATTATTATGTATTCTGCTTTTTGACATTAATTTCTCATGTTCTGTGTACTCATGATGCGTCCACTAACTTTTGTCTGGAAATCCACAATGTCCATTCCTTATAGAATAAAAGTTAAGTATAATTCTCGGCGAACACATTAATTTTGTTCATGGATGGATATTGCCACTTATTGGCGATACTGTATTCTGCCTTTTGAACTTCTTATTCTCCTAAAAAGCTTTTATGAACCCAAGTATCACTGTAAGATTTGAAATTTTGCCTTACTTGTGTGTAGATAACTATCTGACTTATTGGCAATTTTATACGCAAATTCTTTAATTTCTTATGCTCCATTAAATGTTTGAAACAAAAGTTCGTATAAAAATCAAGTATAGTTCTTGGTTTAACTAATGATCCTATCTTGATTTTATGTAGATGGCATTGTATCTGATTTATCTTGTGTAGAGGTCTTAAAGGAGCCTTTTTTCTCAAGAAAGCTCTTACGCCTTATAGGAATTCTTTCTTCCTTCAGGTTGGTATTGAAGTCTATTTTGGTGTTTCTTATAGAAATTTGTTAAAATTCTTTTTTTTTTTTTTTTAAATCTTTCACATTATAGGTTTGGTAAATAACTTCTTCTTTTATGTACTGTGTAATGAAGATAGGCTTTTCAGGTACATGGGATTAGATGCTTTTATCAACAATATGAAACTGAATGTTTTCACTAATGTGTGCACGGGCACACACATTTATGACCAAGTATCTCTTGAATCATTCTTTTTTTTTTTTATGAACAAACATCCGTCATATTAATACTGTGACATGAAAACTGCAGTTCAGGAGAATATGTAGAAATCGATACATTAAAAACAAACCCACCCTTTTAGAGCAAAGGTCATTACATAAGATAGACTATAGTATTAGTAACTATATCATCAAAAGGTTATGTACAGAATGATAGGAAACACTAATAGAATTGAGAACTTCATCTAAAATTGCTATTTTAACTCCTAAAACTTTTGTTTGTTCATTACAAGGAAACATTTTACAATGTGACTATAAGATTTTTTTTTCTAATGTTCACTCCCTGTTCTGATATAGATTTTCTTTCCGATCAAAAGCAAATGACGAACATTTCACCTTCTTCTGCTAAAACTGAATTCCTGATAGAATATTAAGCGATTTTCCTATTAGTCATTTTCCCCCACCTGTATTTCCTGGAAAGAAAATCATTCTACCCTATTCATGACCACCAAAATTCTCTCAAGTTTGTTTGCCTCCAACCTGTGGTTTCTGATTGAAGATACAGATTGACAGCTTTGGCCTCTTACTTTTACTTATTTTCCTGTGGTTGACATTTCCTTCTCTATGGACATTGTTAGAGAATAAATCTGAATATTAATTATAATTAATATAAATTCTCAACTACATTAATATGCATGATCTCCTCTATTGTAATCTTTTAGTTTTTCACTTTCCTTTAGTTATCATTGATAGTCAAACTATCAAGCCTATAAATAGGCTCTCCTATTCACTCATATTAATATCAATATTATGTTTTTCCCTCTAATATTTCAACGTGGTATCAGAGTCTCTTCATATTTTGTTTTGGAAGTCTCTTAAAGCTTCATTATTTTGCTTGCCCAGCCAACTTCTCTCTCCTTCTCAATTTCATGAGAATTTTATAATTTTCTCTTTACTAGTTTTAGTTCTCTTATTACCCCACATATACAATCTAGACATAAAAAAAAAACCGATGATCTCTCCCGGTGTTCTTATCCCAAAATCTCTCTTGGCATCTTCTTTGGTGTTCTCCTTTGACGATGCTCCGATGATCCCTTTCATGGTGTTTGACTTGACACCAGCGTGGTCACTTCCTCTCACTGGCATCACCTAAGTGTTTCCTCTTGTCATTCTCCGCCGCATGCACCCAGTAATGATTATTGGTTCCATGGTCTATCTCTTAGTTTTCTTTGACAATCTCAAGGTTATCACCTCGAGTTTGAGGGAGAGTGTTTCTGAATACCCATTATAATTAATATAAATTCTCTATTACATTAAGATCCATGATCTCCTTTGTTGTAATATTTTAGTTATTTACTTACCTTCTAGTTATCATTGATAGTCAAGTTATCAAGCCTATAAATAGGCTCTCTTATGTACTCATATTAATATCAATATTATATTTTCCCTCTTATATTTCAAAAACATGTTGAAGATTCAACAAAAAATAGGTTACCTTTATCTGGATTGAGTCCTAAATTCTAGTTTGCAGGAGTGCAATTCACAGTGAAGTGGCCACATCCTCTTAGCAAGATGTACACTCTCATTCATGATGAGTAAAATTTTAAAAGTGCAGAGGAGCTACAGATTGTGGGTAATTAGATAGCAGAAAAGTGGAGTGGATAAAGTCTTAATTACAACAAATATTTGAATTGCTTTGGGGGCATTTATGTAATGCATGCATTCTTCATGTTTCTTCTTCTTCTTCTTCTATTGACCATTAATGATAGATATCCTTTTTTAATGGCTCATCTCTTTTCTTTTTTCAGGTTACAACCAAATATGAAATGTATAATTTTTGTAAATAGGATTGTTATTGCAAGATCCTTGTCATCCATACTACAAAAACTTGAGCTCCTATCATCTTGGAGGTGTGATTTTCTGGTAGGAGTGCACTCTGGACTGAAGAGTGTGTCGCGGAAGAATACAAACAGCATTCTTGACAGGTTCCGATCTGGAGAGGTATTCCAATTTACATCATAGTTGATACCCCATGATTAAAATTGATTGCAATTGTAGTTAGTATGAGTTTCTATGTTGCTTTAGGGCCTCTAGTCGTGTGAAAAGTCCTATTCATAATTTATATTTCATCTTGAATTGAGTTATTGAGAAATATTCGGTATTCACAAATTTTTCTTGCTCTAAAATTTTTATGATAATGAATAGCACTCTTGAATTCCGACATTTCATTACGATGTATGTTGTATTTGAAGAGTTTTGTTTTTGTTAAAAATTACGATGCAAGGCCTCACTTATTTGAAGCTTTCAATATAAGAGCTTCTCTTGAATGTCCCCTTGGACTTTGTCATCTAGATACCTGAGGATTCCCCCAGATTCTACCATAGTTGCTTCTCAGTGATTTATGATGGCAGATAAAAGAATACCAGCATTGTCATTGGCTCTTGTTGAGATACATTAGAATCCCATAATTTATGGGGTTCCTGATATTACGTCTTTCCTAATTGTCACCTTACTTTAAGGCTTAGTTTAGTTTTGTTTCGTTCTGTTACATGTAACATATGTATAGCCTATAGATAGACTCACTGAATTCAACCACTCAATAATACCATATCATTTCATATTTCAACTTCTCTTTGTATTGTGGGTAGGTATTAACTCGTGGGTTGTCTATCTGGCAGTTGAATCTTTTAGTCGCAACTAAAGTGGGTGAGGAAGGGCTTGATATTCAGACATGCTGCCTTGTAATACGGTTTGATCTTCCTGAATCTGTTGCTAGCTTTATCCAGTCTCGAGGTCGTGCACGAATGCCTCAGTCCGAATATGCATTCTTAGTGGACAGGTGCTCTTCTATAGTGTATACTGTGCATAAATTTGTTCTACTGTTTTTCTTGTCTTTTTCCTGATGCAGAGTAACTATTTCTTATGACCGCAGTGGGAACCAGAAGGATCTAGTTTTGATAGATAATCTCAAGAAAGATGAAGAAAAAATGAATTTGGAAATAACTTTCAGAACAAGCAATGAGACATTCAGTGGTTACAAGGAAAGAATTTACAAAGTTGATTCTTCTGGTGCTTCCATTGGTCCTGGATATGGCATCTCATTACTGCACCAGTATTGTTCAAAACTCCCACATGATGAGTAAGTCTTCCTTTATACTTTTGTTCCACTGCCACTCAAGATATAGGATTTTGGCTTGCATCAACCATCAAAGCTGTTTGGTTACTTATAAGTTCTAATATGAATGTGTTAAGATAAGCATCAATTGTTTGTTGGTTTGACAATATTTGAGAATTACTATGCTTTTGTTGGTTCTAGTTTGAAATTAATCCGTTTTGAGGTAAGCTTTGGGTTCTATGTTTGGCTTGTCGATCATGGATTCAGGGGGGGTTATTTTTGGGTTGGTTTGACAATATATGAGAATTACTATGTTTTATTGGTTTTTGTTAAACTTTACTCCAACTCAAAAGCTTAAACTATATGGTGGAGGGCCCAACTAGTTTATTAAGTTATCTCAAATGTTACATTTTTTCAATGTGGGATACTTCAACCTATCCTTCATGTGCGTGCCAGACAACACAACGGGCCCTGCACATGGACCAAGAATTAACATGGAGGCAACATAAAAGGGCCACTAGGCCCAAACCAAACTAGCTCTGATATCATGTTAAAATTTTACTCAAACCAAAAGGCTTAAGCTAGCTGGTGGATGACCCAACTAGTATATCAAGTAGTCTCAAACTTCACATTCTCTTAGTTTTGGATACTTGAACAGTTTTGTTTAGGATTTGATCTGTTGCTGGGTATGCTTTAGTTATTTGTTGGCTTGTGTAGCTTGATCAGGGGATAATTTTCGGGTTTCTGATCCACTGGAAGGTATAGTGGTTGTATAGGCCTTGTAATATGGTGGCTCATTAGCAGGCTCAGAGTATCAGTTGAGTGTTGAGTGTTTTTGTGCTGAGGTGGACTGATATGCTCTTGCAGGTATTTTGACCCTAAGCCAAAATTCTCATATTTTGATGATCTTGGGGGCACTGTATGCCACATAAATTTACCTTCAAATGCTCCAGTTCATCAAATTGTCAGTACACCACAGTCTTCGATTGAAGCTGCTAAAAAAGATGCTTGTGTGCAAGCAATTGAAAAACTGCATAAAATGGGTGCCTTGAATGACTATCTATTGCCAGTGCAAGACAGTGCAGATGAGGAGGGATCAGTGCTGGCCTCCCCTAATTCTGTTAGCTCTGAAGGTTGTGCCTCGTTATTTCAATCATAACTTCTTTTTTTTTTTGTTCTTCTTCATAACATAATATCACATCAGACAGACTCCTTTGGTTCTTTATGTTGGCAGATGTGGGTTTCCGAGGAGAACTACATGAGATGCTAGTTCCTGCTTCACTTAAAGAATCATGGACTTGCTTGGAGAGTCCTGTTTACCTAAACGCTTACTATATAAAATTTATTCCTAAACCTATGGATAGGACCTATAAAGCATTTGCACTTTTTCTCAAGTCAGCACTCCCAAAAGAGGCTGTGAGAATGGAAATTGATCTTCATCTGGCTCATAGTAGATCTGTGATGACGAAGCTTGTCCCATCTGGTCTCTTAAAATTTGACAAAGATGAGGTAAAAATGGTATTTTTAAATGAAGTTGATGTTTTTCCAGCTCTTGGTATTCACTAGATCTATCCATGCAGATTAAGCAAGCTGAAAACTTTCAAGAAATGTTCTTCAAGGTCACCCTTGACCGGTCAGAATTTGAAAAAGAGGTTGTGTCTTTGGGAGAGAAGGATTTTTGTAACTACAGCTCATCGACCTTTTATCTGTTGCTTCCTGTCACTTTGAAAGATAATGAAGACAAGGTCATTGTAGATTGGGAGGTTGTCAGAAGATGTTTATCATCTCCAATTTTCAGGAGTCCGTCAGAATCTATAGATCAGAGAGCTCCTTCAATACCTCATTTGCAACTTGCTAATGGCTGCAGAAGTATTAGTGATATTGAAAATAGTTTAGTTTACGTTCTACACAAGAAGTGTTTTTACTTTGTTACCAAGGTTGTTCGTGAAAAGAATGCATACGATCAACATGACTCTTCTAGCACTTCAAGCTATGTAGAGCACTTCAATCAAATGTAGGTAACTGGAATTCTTGGCCTTGGTTACCGACTATTTTAAACTTTAAACATTCGAGCCTTGTTTTGAAGAGGTTAAATTTATTTATGACTGAATCTTTTCAAACCTAAGGATGGAAGTCATAAGTATCAGAATTGATAGAGTTTTAGCATTTATCTTTCTAAACACTATCCTTGGGTTTGAAAGGATAATATAAATTAAAAAACAGGTTAGATATCAATTTTAAACACTATCATTTATTTATGATATTGAGTTTTAGCATTTAATTCATGTTATCTATTTATTTTTATTAACAAAAACGTAAATGTTGGAAATCAGATTTGACATTCAACTGAAGTACCCTGAACAGTCTCTTCTTCAAGCAAAACCTCTCTGTAATTTTCACAATCTGCTACACAACCGAAAGCAAGTGGAGACAGGTAAGTTCTTTAAATATAGATTCTGCTTCTGTGATCAGTATCTTTCTGTTGGCTATGTTACATGGAGTAATACCTATTTGCATTTCAAAATATTACTGTTTATATTATTGGATTAGCACTTTTTCTTGTCATGTTGTATCCTTTTAACATTAGAAGACATCCAATTTAAAACCAATTGTGTAATGTGGGACTACTTTTATAGATATGATCAATTGTGTTGCCTTTGCTCATTTAGTAACTGAATGCAGTGTCCTTATTTGTCTTTTGGAAATGTTAATTTGGGGATGGGGAGTAAAGTTGACTGCGAGTCTGCAACCATCAACCTCTCTGCTTTTTGCAGAGGGAGATTCCATCTAGACAAACGTTTAGAGTCCATATATGTTAAGTGTTAATAGGGACGAACTAAAATCTTTCTTTCACCTTTTTCTTCTCCTACATTGCATTGTTTGATGTGTTAGAGATGCTTTATCCATAAAATATAAAAATAGTCATTTATTAATTAAATTTTAAACCTGATCAAATAATAATTGCCTCGGCACTGGTTGGCAATTTCATTATGGTTGTTCCAGTCCCAAAATGTATGATTATTTGCAACTGGCTTGCAAACCTAGCACTATAGGGGACTGGCATAAAGATAAATACCATACCTAGAATTTTTCAAGCTAGATACTCTAAGCAGCATAAATTGCCATAGCATGATGCTGTACCTGCACATTGTGAGATTAATCTTTTGTTCACCTTATGAATGAAAAGAAAAGAGAGTCCATGTGAAATACAGAAACCATTGTTAAGTGTGGATTCTGTAAGTTACCTTGGGTAAAGGTCAAAGGCTGTGGCAAAGAAGAGAAAGGTGAGGGCAATACTCAAGCTACATAGATATTCCATGAGTTGCATTGCAGACATAGTGTGGAGCAGCTTTGCAATGATAAATAAAACATGAACACGTTTTTTCTTATTTCTTATATGTTCTTAAATTTTGTCAGAACTTCCTTTTCTCTCTCTTTATCTCCGTCGTTGTCTCCACTTTTTTAATTATTCATGAACTTATATAAATGTCAAACAGAATCAGTTGGACTAGAAGAATACCTTATTCATTTGCCTCCCGAGCTTTGCCAGTTGAAGATAATAGGATTTTCAAAAGATATTGGCAGTTCACTGTCTTTGTTACCATCAATCATGCATCGTCTTGAAAACTTGCTTGTGGCTATCGAACTGAAACGCGTATTTGCTGCTGCTTTTCTAGAGGGAGCTGAAGTTACCCCCCATAGAGTAAGTCAATGTCTTGTACAATATTATTTTGAATCTTAACATAGACAAGTAATTAATATAAGTAGGTGAAATTCACGTTTGTGATCCTGTAATTGCCAATACTTGATTGGATTTTGTTTTCTGCTGACAGCTTTGAATTCCTATTCTAGGTTCTTGAAGCACTTACCACTGAGAAGTGCCAGGAGCGCTTTTCTCTTGAGAGGCTTGAAATACTTGGAGATGCTTTCTTAAAATTTGCAGTTGGTCGACATCTCTTTCTTTTGCATGATACTCTTGATGAAGGAGGACTTACCAGGAAACGCTCTAATGTTGTCAACAACTCCAATTTACTCAAGTTAGCAACAAACCGTAACTTGCAGGTAGGGTAGAATAGGGTGCTCTGAGCAGAATCTTCAGCTAAGCTTCAATTGATCTGTAGTTAATTACTTATATTAAATAGTTTTGGCATGGTTTTGTTACATCACTTGATATTCTTGAAGTCTGGTTGAGTCTTGACACTGTAATCTTGGAGCTTTTCCTAGAGGACTAAAGTTGGTCATTTAAAAGTTCTAAACAGTTGCCACTGACATAATAAAGAGCAATATCTGTCCAGCATTGTTAATAGTGCCACTTATCACTAGTCAGATGTGCGATCCTTAAGTAGTGTGTGATATGGGCAGTCATGTGGAAGGGACATTAAGTTTCACAAAGAAGAATGTCATTGCTTAATGGGAAAGTTGTAGTCTCATATATAGATGTTGTGTCACCCTCTCTTTCATGCAATTGTCTGCTGCTTGGGAGATATTTTCGTTGTGTTCCTTTCAACCAATGCTTCATGTTTAGTTCTGCTGTACGAAATACTTTGATAAAAATAAAAAACTTGAACCAATTTTTATGTTAGTGATTCAGTATTTGCGTATCCAAATACATCACACTTGTGCCCTTATTTCAGGTGTACATACGTGATCAGCCATTTGATCCTTGCAACTTTTATGCTTTTGGTCGGCCTTGTCCAGTAATATGTAACAAAGACACAGAAGAAACCATTCATTCTCTATCCAAGAGTAGCATGGAAGATCAGGCAAATGCTGAAGCCCGGTGTAGTAAAGGTCACCATTGGTTACATAAGAAAACTATTGCTGATGTGGTTGAGGCTCTTGTTGGAGCCTTCTTAGTTGACAGTGGCTTCAAAGCTGCAACAGCATTTCTTAGGTGGGTTGGCATAAAAGTGGACTTCGAAGCTGCTGGAGTTAATAATGCTTGCTTAGCAAGCTCCATGTACATGCCACTTGCTGCTAGTGTGGACATGGCTACCCTTGAAAATATATTAGGATATCAGTTTTTCCATAAAGGATTGCTTCTACAAGCATTTGTGCATCCATCATACAACAAGCTTGGAGGAGGATGTTATCAGGTATGTACTCTGTACACTTCATGTATCAGACTGTAATATTCTTCTGTACTTAACAATCCTACAGACTAGATGGCCCTTCTAGCATCTTTTCTGCTGTGATGCTACATTATATAATACTTTGATGATTTGACCAGAGACTGGAGTTTCTTGGAGATGCAGTCTTGGATTATTTAATCACATCATATCTATATTCCGTGTATCCGAAGTTGAAACCTGGCCAGTTGACAGATTTGAGATCGTTGTCTGTGAATAATAAGGCCTTTGCCAATGTTGCAGTAGATCAATCCTTCCATAAATTTCTTCTCTGTGATTCCAAGAGCCTCTCTGATGCTATAACAAATTATGTGGACTTCATTAAAAGTGCTGCATCAGGAAACCATCTGCCTGAACCAAAATGTCCAAAGGTAGGCATTTCATCTCAAGTATTATTGCTATTTCTTAGTCATGCTATAAAAGTTTTTAAGATCTCCTACTTTGTTGGCTATAAAACATTCATTGGCACCAAAGTTTCTATAGTGTTTCTCAAGAATTTCTTATATTCCGAATCAAAGAGGAAGAAAATTCTTGAATAGTTGGCTATAAAACACTATAGAAATCATGTTTTAAATAATAAAAAATCAGTTTGCTGGAAAATGTATATTTTAAGCAATTTTTGGATCAGAGCAGTTTTTGGTATTGTGAAACGGTATTTTTGCTGTTTGTATCTGGAAAATGCAGTTTTCTGGCTTTGAAAATTGCAAAAAAAAGCAGTTGTAGGCCATTGGTAAAGGCAAAACAGGTTATGAAATAGATTTTTTGTCAGAAATTAAGACCTCAAATAACCTTGTGCTGTATTGCATTTTTTATCAAAAAGTTACATGAAGTACAGCAAAATTAATCACCCAAAACAGACACCACCAGTAGTCTAAGCCATTCTTTGAAATTTTTAAATGAACTGAAGGGTAAAAAGTCTTTTTACCCCCCAAAATTCTAATATTGTTACAAACAGTTTAATTTTGGGATAAATGCATGAATGGTACCCAAACTTTCACGCGAAACCCAATTTAGTACCCAAAC
>JAYMTK010003671.1:0-12004 GCA_036897405.1 Pelargonium myrrhifolium | reverse complement strand
TTCTCATATTATTTAACATAGGAGACGTACGACTTTTATTTGGCCGTCTCCTAAAATCAATTTTCTTGTAGTGAATGAGGTGATGACACCTCGTTAAATTTCACTTATACCCACCCAAGTAAATTTGCGGGAGCGGAGCGACCCGTCCGGATCTATGCTTTTAAATGAAGTGTCATCATCTTATTAGTTTAACTAATATAACTTTATATCAGTTAACTGATGTCCATATTACTTCTATATATTATATATAGCCAATTATTTTGGTACTTATTGTTAATGTTATATCGCATTTAAAGAATATGAAGTTTGTTGTCATTTGATATACTCGTTGGATCATCCACCTATTAGTTTAAGCTTTTGGATTGAATCAGCTTTAACCTGATATCAAAGCTAGTTCTGAACTGTTTGGCTTGGTGACCCGTTTATCTTGCTTTCATTCTTGGTTCACGTGCATGGTTTGTTATGTTATCTGTCAATAGAAAAATTGTTGTCTTGCTATAAGTTTGAGTTATGAAAATAGTTTCTTTATAAAATTATATGGGCTCGACTATGGGCTTATTTATGACATTTTTCACACTCCATGTAGGATGTGTGCGTCAGGCACTGAGGTGTTTTTTTTTCTCTTTTCTTTCTCGATTATAATTAGAGCTTGTAATTTCGAACACGACACGTGATTTGTCACAAACACGACATAGCTAAGCATGTCTAATCGCGACATATTCATATTTGTGTTTTGTTCGTGACGGAGAATTGAACACGGTTAATAATCTACCCGTGTTTGTGTAGAATTGTAAAACATGAATTGTCAACTCTAGATATGATTAATTAACTTTATCTTGTATGTGTCATTTTGTACTTTTTCTAGGGTTAAATTAATGTTAACTGAGTTTAGTATTGTGACAATTTGATTCTTAATTATAAATCATGATTTTGCAGGGGAGAGGAATGGAAAAGTGAAAAAGGAAACAAAAAATTTCATAAGACTTTGGGAGAGTGGTTGGGCTTGGAGGAGTTCTTTTCTATGAAGGTTTGTAGCTTCAACATCATATATTCTCTGTCAAAATTTTGAAAACCCTTAAAAATTAATCTCTCGGTCTCAAAATGAATGTTACATATTTTTGTATTTTTGTTTAAAAATAATTGTCTTATTTCTTATATAGTTTATAGGGATAATTACATGTTACTGTCATGTTAGATACACATTTTGCGCGTTACTACTTTGTCGTTGCACATTACTATCCTGAATTAACTATCTTTTTTTCAATATGTTAAATGTTCCGTCAGTTAAATCCTGAAAAGACCTAAATATCTTTCATTTTTTTTACATGTTACTACCCTGTTAGATACACATTTTGCACATTACTACCATAAACTTTTTTTATATAGTCAAATTTCGTTAAAGTTAACTGACGGAATGAATTTTTGTAGTTTAGGGTAGTAATGTGCAACAAAAAAAAATTTAGGGTGATAACGTGCAAAATGAGTATCTAACAAGGTACTAACGTGTAATTATTCCTAGATTGCATACGCTTGAATTACCAATTATATTCTTATAATAAGTTAATTAATATTTTTTGAGTTTGTTACAACATATGTTCATAATGATACAAGAGAAAATTACCTGAAACACAATATTGTAACATAAAAATATGAATTCGATCATCTAGTTAGTTAACACTAACTCGATAAATTATGTACTTCTACTAATAGTCGTGACCAAAATGTTGTTAACAGCTATGGCGAGCGTCTTTGGCGGAGGTTCTCGGGGTGGCCTCCCTCGTTTTCATGCTCGACACCATCGTCATCTCCTCCGTTGCCACCGAGTCCTCGATGGGGAATCCCCACATCGTAATGTGCATTCTCATCGCCATCACCATCACCATCCTCCTCCTTGCCACGGCCCCCGTTTCGGGTGGGCACATAAATCCTGTGGTGACCTTATCCGCACTATTACAAGGCCACATTTCATGTTCGCGGGCCATAGTTTACATTTCGGCCCAATGTGTTGGGGGAGTGATTGGTGCATTAGCGATCAAGGCCGTTGTGAATACTAGCTATGCCCGCACATTCTCGCTCGGGGCGTGCACGCTCAATGTCGTCACACCGGGCCCAGACGGGCCCATTGAGATTGGGATCGATGTGGGCCAGGCCCTCTGGCTCGAGATCTTTTGTACTTTCTTCTTTCTGTTTGCGTCTATATGGATGGCGTTCGACGGTCGCCAGCTGAAAGCCCTGGGAATAAAAACAGTGTTTATGATCGTTGGAACGGTTATGGCTTTACTTGTGTTTATCTCGACGACTATAACGCAAACGAAGGGTTACGCCGGTTCTGGGATGAACCCTGCGAGGTGTTTTGGCCCGGCCTTGGTTAGGGGAGGCTATCTTTGGGATGGGCATTGGGTATTTTGGGTTGGGCCTTTGATTGCTTGCGTGATGTTTCGTTTGTATACATTTATAATTCCAAGAGAGCTTTTCCACGGAGAATGAGTTTGGAGAGTTTACGGTAAGTATACATGACAATGCGGGCCACGAGTCTAAAGAGGACCGAAGAAAAGCACATGTTATTTTATCAGGTAACTTTTTCGTGTCTCGCTACTTAGTAGAAAATGTGAAACCGATAAAGAATTGCAAAACATGAAAGCGTGAGTTTCTTTGCCCAACTCGCTTTAGGCCCGTAGCTCGAATTGCCAGGTCTAGCGTAAGGAACTTTATGGAAATTTTAGTTTAATGTTGTAACTTATGTTGTTGAGGGTTTAGGTTAAGTATGGGACATGTTGTATTGTATCAAACCCTTGTATGGGAAGGGAGTTACTATACATAGTGTAATAAGGAAAGGATTGGATGTGTATAACCAGGGAGGGATCTAAACGTCGTGTTTCATTATTTTTTTACACCAAAGACAGCTAAAATGATGTCGTTTTTCTTATGAGTGATTAAAGAAACAAAACGGTATGATGATGGACATTTACACACAGACTCTATATTTGACGTGACATGACGACGTGTCAACAAATGCTGACATGACATCTTAAAACCGGCTGCAACCAGTAAAATGAGTTTAGCTAACAAAAAAAATAGTTTACAAGAGCTCAAACAAACCCTAATTCAGGGGTAAACCCAAAAAACGTGTCAGTTCGGAAGAGACAAAGCCGTTTGGCCAATCGCCATTAATCAGGTAGCTTTAAAAAGATGTGTTTAATGTCTGTTGTAGGAACCTCGTAGTCTCGTAGTTCGCTCTACTAATGTCTGGTCCATACTATGTTGTTGAATGGTCCTATAAAGAGACATGAAACCAGTTAAAAAAAAACCCAAAATTAAATACAATATAAATTCAACTTTACAAATTTTTCTTATTGTAAAATACAAATAGACTTGTGTGGATCACCTTGTTGATATCTAGAATAACAAGGCATTCTTGTCTATGGACAGTGAATATTCTTAACAAAAAATCATATATATAATAAACACAAGTTGTGTTGTTTCACTCAAAAAAAATCTCAACTTCTCTTCCTTGTCATCTCTCAAAAATTCAAGACACTATGGATTTGATGAGTTCCCATGAAGAAGATCTACCAAAACCCAATAATGAGACAACAAAAAGGAATTGTCTAAATTCAAAACTTGGTTCTTGGGTTGGTGTCCATGAATTTTTCTCATCGGAGGTAATAGAGTACATACTGATATATTAAAGTTTTTTTTTTCGGAGTTTAAGATTTTTTGTTATTTAGTTATGCATGAATTACTGCAACATCCATAATATTTGTTGGTTAAAACTATACATGACAATACAGGTCGTGGCCTAAACAGGTCGGACCAAAAACAAACATGTTTTTATTAGACAAATTGTGTTGTTGTTGTTTACGACGTGTCACGTCACTTAGTGAATAATGATAGGACGAATAAAAAGTTGCAAAGATACGAATTCGTGAGTTTTTTTTTTTTTTTGCGAGTATGTTATCCTTAATTTTTATGAAAAATGAGAAAGTGAACTCATTTTAGGATACGGAGAGCATTACATGGTACACATTGATGTATCACAATCCCTTATTAATATTGTAAATTATTTTCTCTGTCACAAAATGAGTGTCTTGTTTCTCTTGAAATTTTGTCCCAAAATGAGTAATCTTTCATTTTTTTTATATAATAATTTAGTTATATCTTAATTGCCAATATTATCTTTATAATAAGTTAGTT
The DNA here is from genome assembly GCA_036897405.1 of Pelargonium myrrhifolium. Lineage (NCBI taxonomy): Eukaryota > Viridiplantae > Streptophyta > Magnoliopsida > Geraniales > Geraniaceae > Pelargonium > Pelargonium myrrhifolium. Next base: position 7,810 of record JAYMTK010003671.1, on the reverse strand, counting down.
TGTATTCATTCACATGTTCATGAAGATACAAAAGTAAATATATCACATTAACTAATTTTTCTTTAATTTTTCTCAAAATAAAAAGAATGAGACTCATTTTAAGATGGTGAGAGTATTATTTTTTAGAGGGATTTTCGGTGTAGCAGTAAAGTTGTATTGTGACTTTAAGGTCACAAGTTTTTTATTTTTTTTTATTTTTTTTAATACAGATAGGTGTCGAAATCCTATTTTGCAATGGCCTAGTACCCATAAGTCAAGTAGATTATTTACATACCTATACTGTGAGCTAGTGTTCAAGGAGGAGACTTCGTCTCTGCCTTCTAGCCTAGGGCTTTTGGCAACGTTCCGCACCAAAGTGATCTTTTACACCACCACCACCAAGAATGTGTTGAGTGGGGATCGATCTTGAAATCTCTTCCCACTAACACAATTGGTTCAACCAACTGCTAAAACCGACTTTTGCTAAAACCGGAAAAAATCGTGTAAATATAAACGGCATTCTTCAAACTTTGTAAGAGTCTTGTGCAATGGACTGTCGTACACTTTTTGCTTGAAAAATGTGTTTGTCACATGTTATTGAATTCAAGAGTGTGGTACATGGTACACAAGTATGTTCTTGAATCTTGATATGTATTGCTTTCTATGCAGATGTGGAGAGCAGCACTTACAGAGTTAGTAGCAACAGCTTGCCTAATCTTCACCCTAACCACCACTATCATTTCATGTTTGGACTCCCATGAAACTGACCCCAAGCTTCTCATCCCCTTCGCCGTCTTCGTCATCGCCTTCCTCTTCCTCGTGGCGATCGTGCCTTTATCCGGAGGCCACATGAGCCCGGTTTTCACCTTCATTGCGGCCCTCAGGGGCATCATATCGCCCACCCGTGCCTACGCTTACGTGTTGGCACAATGCGTGGGCGCAATAGTTGGGTTCTTTGTGTTAAAGTTGGTGATGGATGATTCTGCAACAAATAAGTACTTGTTGGGTGGGTGTGCCAAGGGTGGGCTAGGGGTAGGCACTGCACTGGTCCTGGAGTTTTCGTGCACTTTTGTCGTGCTTTTTGTGGGAGTCACGGTTGCATTTGACGCGGGGAGGTGTAGGGAGTTGGGATTGGTCGTGGTTTGTGTGGTGGTGGCCGGAGCTATGGGATTGGCGATGTTTGTGTCTTTGACTGTGACGGGGAGGAGTGGATATTCTGGGGTAGGCCTAAACCCGGCGAGGTGTTTAGGGGCAGCATTGCTTCAGGGAGGAGAGTTGTGGGATGGGCACTGGGTTTTCTGGGTAGGCCCTTTCTTGGCCTGCATTGTGTATTCACGTTTTGCTATAAACTTGCCAAGAAAAAGATTGGCTACGATAGATGGCTGAAACTGTATAAAATATAAACATGTATGTTGGACGAACGTTTGGGGTAGGCACCAGATTTTTTTTGGGTCGGAGCTTTCTTTGCTTGTACTATGTATTTATGTTTTGCCATGAACATTGAGGAAATTTGTTGGCTATGAAAGAGGGCTGAAACCACAAAGAACATAAATATGTACTCTATATTTCAAAATTTGACACAATTTGAACTTATGAGGTGGGTACTCGACACCTGATCTTAACCCAATCCGACCAACTTTCGGGTCAGGTAAACCCGGATAAATCAGTGCATTTTATGTCTAAAATCTGAAACTCAACCCTATCTTGATCAAACCCCGACTCCTTTAAAGTCGGGTTAGGGTTCAACAATTCAAACCCGGCACAGTACCCAATTTTGCCAGCTCTAGCTGGAGCGCAACATTGCTGCAAAGGGAGTTTTGGGATGGGCACCGGGTTTTCTAGTAGGACCTTTCTTTGCCTGGGATGGGCGGGTTTCGCCATAAAAACTTGTACACTACATTTCATAAACCGATAGAGATTGAACCCAACAACGAGCGTGGGCACTGGGTTTTCTGGGTAGGCCCTTTCTTTGCAATGAACTTGACAGAGAAAAGTTTGGTTCTCATAGATAGCTGAATCTGTATAAAACATAGATATGTACATTACATTTCAGAAACTGATATAGATTTGCATACACTTCTCAGGCCTTTTCTCCAACAGTCACATAACAGCAATACAATCTGAAAAATCAGAAATCGATATAGATTTGCATACACTTTCTTCCCAAATTTTCTTGAGAAACAAACAAAGAAAATGCAAACCAATCCACTTGTGATGGAAGCATCACACATCACACAAAAAAACTTGTCCTGAAGCCTATAGGTGTGTCCTAATCCATGAACATGACTGTGATCGGTAAGCGCAAACAAAAAAAGAAAGTCACCCAACCAGATGTGTCGATCTGTGTAATTTCGTAACATACGCGACATTAGAGTGACAAATCATTTTTACATGTGTGTCGCAGCCAAGCTAACCGGTTCTCGCGTTTAAGAGACAAGAACATCTCCCGTTTGCAGGAGTCGTCGAATATATCTATCGCAGCAAAGTAGAGCCCCTCGCCGATGTCTTGAATCTCATCTAGCGCTTTAATGCAATTGGTAATAGAGTATGGGTTGTTCGCGCTTTGAGTAGCAGTCTCACTTGCTCTCAACTTCGAAGCAGTAATCATACCTAGCAGAGCTTCTCCCATGGCCTCGTTCAATTTGTCCTGTTTCGTCGTATTCTGTGGACTAGTTGGGTTCCCGGACTGGCCTTTTTTTCTTCCATTTGTGACATTCTTGTTCGGTCCTGTTGCTCGTGATGAAGCATTGGTTTGAAGAGACGATTTCGGTGTTGTGCTTGTAGTTTCAGGACCTGACATCAATCCCGGTAGTTCGAGTCTCGGGGCTTCTAGTTTTCCAAAGTGACTCGACTCCGCATATCTCCCATCACAAATTGGCTCTGTGAATATCATGCAAAGCTGTTCATAAATGGGGCAGTCCTTGATTTTAAGATTATCGGACTTTGGGATCTCCTATCAGCACAATTTTGAAAGAAAACAAACACGTAAGTTTCCGCTATAAATGTTTCATTTTAGTAGCAAATAATGCATGAATTGCCAATAATACCCTAAGATACATTATTTAAGATCGTTGTCTATGTTTGTGGTGGCATAAGTCCCTCCCTACAACTCATGAACTAAGAATTCTAGCAACAACGAGTTTGTTACAACAAAAGCACAAGGAGAAAGTAAAATACTATTAAAATTATCCCTAAATTTTGAAAAAACAAAAATCAAACAAGACACTTTTTCTAGAAACAGAGGCAGTAGTTGTTCAAAATAAGTATCCACTTTTAAGTTTAGTACACGAATAATACATGAATTACCGATAAATACTTTAAGGTAAGGTAGAACCGCTTGAGTTTGTTATAGCAAATCCATATGGGGGCACATGGGAAATGTCAAACATTATTATCCTTAAAAATTGCAAAAAGTCAAATGAGACACTTATTTTGAGATAGAGGGAGTAGTTGTCAAAATAAGTGTCAAATTTCCATTTTAGTAAGAGAATTGTGCATGAATAACCAATCATATCCCTAAGGCACGTTAATTAGGACCACTTGAGTTTGTTACAACAAAGACATGGCAAAAAACTAACACTTCTAGAATTTAAAATTGTACAGAAAGTCAAACAACACACTTATTTGTGTGTTTGATTGCTCCCATTGCAAACACAAACAGGTGTTCTAAGTGAGCAGTGGGGGCAGCCTCCTAAAATTCTCGAATTTGTGCCTATTATTTGTTGAAAGTTTAGTTCTTGTCCCCACAAGAAATTTGATTTTTGTCACAGTTTGATAGAAATTTCGTTCTCGTATTTTGCTCCCACAGAAAAAAACTGTAGAACCGTCCCTGATTGCAAACACGGACAAAAACCTAAATAACTATAGTTGCCAAAGTTAGCCGATAAAAGCCATTATAAAAATTGTTATGACGTAACACAAGAACTAATAAACAGATATACCTGCATGAGGTCTTCAAACAGTTCATACTCGGGAATCATTAACATGTGACCAGAATGTTCCAAGTTGAAGTCACGTTGTTCAGCAGCTGACTTCAGATTATGATATCGTGTTCTCAAAACATCCAAGTGCTTCCTCAATTGCTTCTTGTTGAAGTTAAGGCCTGTTACTGCATTGAACTGATCTTGAATATGCTTCCAGGCCTTCTGGTCGAAAACATTGTCTGTTCTGTTCCCAAGTTGAATTTGCTCAACGACTAGGTCAACAAATATCTTATCTTGGGATGCCGTCCATCTTCTCCTCAGACGTTCCTGCTTGAGTTGTTCACTTTGACCATCCATCTACAGTTTTGGGGACCAATTCCAGTTTAGACACAGCAATTGAAACAAAATGCTTAGAGAAATTTCGGAAATTTGGAAGCATGAACAACAAATTGAAAAAAGGAAGTTTGGAATGAAAAAATCAAGATAACGTGTTCAATTAGCCGATCCCATTCCTATAGGTGTTCCGAATATCATACTAAAACCGGTGCATGGTATTGTAAGTGCATGATCAACTTCTAAGAGGCCTTTACATTTCACACACAAGCTAAATGAGCTGAGCTTGAACTATGACCAAATTCATTATCGAAAGGTTTTCAAACAATTGAGACATTCAAGTTTCACTATCATAACTCAAGGGAAAAAGTGATGTTTATAACAAGTCCACAAAATGCAACACACCATAAGAAATAACAAAAGTTCAGAAAAACAAACTGAACGGTTGTTTAGTCAGTTATCAGTTCTAAAATAAAAAAGACAAAACAGAACATTTCCCTCATATCTTTATCCAGTTTTATGTTTACTGCTGTTGATGATAATGAGCTCTTGTACAAAACAATGTGAAAGAAAAATGTTTCTTTCACCGTTGATATGTTCTTTTATAATTGCATGCCTTAACGCCTAGCAATTTAACCCTTACAAAACCATCACAATAAGCTAAAATGTGGCCAGTAAAAGAGCTACGTTTTTAAAAATAAATAAATAAACAAGCCATTTCCCAACCAATGTTGGGCTTGAGGCTTGACTACATGAATCCTTCATCATAACTCGATGAGATCCTCTTCTCGTAATATCTTCTTTAACCAATCCTATCTAATGTCTTCTCCTCTGTTAACTAAGGCGTACCCTAACCCTTTTAGTTTCTCCGAACAAAAAATTCTCAAATTTCCCAAATGAAGCTACTCAACTCTTGCTCAAATAGCCTAATTCCTTATCACCCACCTAAGCATTCTCATCTCCGCTACCCCATACATTATACAACATAGCTGCACATATAGCTAAGTTTCAACTTCACAAAAGTTCGGTTAAATTATAGTCGGTAGTGCTACCCATAGCATACATTTTCAATCATCCTTAATTCGTCGAAAAAACCCATATTCTGAAAGAGAAAATTGCCAATTATCAAAGCTCCATTACAAAAAAAAAAATGATGATAGCAAAATACAACTATTTTCAATTAATGATTTCGCAAATCAATGAGATCAACTAGCTATTAATTTAGCAACAAAACAGCTGAATCAAGCATATACCAAAAGATTTGATCAAAAAATCATAATAAAGAGCTCAAATTCCCAATTATCCAAGCTACATTCGACAATAAAAGTGATGATCATAACAAAATATATCTCATTTCACAAAAACAACAGGAACAACCACAGATAATTCAACTAAAAACCAGCTGAATCAAACATATAGGATAACAATAAACAGATTCATAGATACAAACCGTAATTTCGGTTCCTGAGAAACCCTGGAGCGGCAAAACTAAAATCTACAAAATTTCACGAATTTTTGGAATAGAAAAAGGAAATTTCTTTCCTTTTCCTGCAATTTTCTCAGCAACCAAACAATCATTGAAAGCAGAATTTGAGATAGGTACGTACCGTTTCGATGATCGGAATTCGAATTCGCGATTTTGCTAGGGCTCAGCGAAGAGCGTATATCACAGAGAGTGTTGGGTTTGCTTCAGGTGTGGACCATAAAACGGTGCGTTTTGGGAATTAATGGGTCATAGCTTAGAGTAGAGGTGGCAAAAAGTAGATTAAGTTCGAGTTGAAAACACTCTAACCCTAATTCGACCCTATAGGGTCTTCGGATAGGTCGGGTTAGGGTCAAACAACGGATTTTAGGCATAAAATAGTAGGTATATCCTATCCGTCCCGAAAAGTTCACACTACTACACGACCCTAACCCGATCCGTTTTGTAAGGTTGAAAAATCAAACATGAACCCGTTTTTAGGTTCGGGTGACGGGTACCCGCGGATACGGGTCTATTATACCGGATCCAGCTTAGAGCATACGATTTAGACATGAACTCGATGGGAACCCAACATCCAACCCTAACCCAACCTGAAATTTATCGTATTGGGTTCAAAATATTAAAAAAGTAGATCTGAATCGGGTAAGCTCTCAAAAACAATGCATTCTATGCTTACAAACCGACATGACCCTTGTCTGGTCTAACTGAAAATTCCATAGGGTCGGGTTAGGGTTGAACAATCCAATCCTGACCTGAGTTTACCCTGTTGCCAACTCTACATAACTATTAAGTCTAGATATGACAGAGTTGACTATTAATGTCGTATCACAAACACGAAACTAGGGTGTCTAGCTTTTAAAACATGCACGCACAATTGATTAGTCATGTTGTGATGCACACGACACGCTCAATATGCACACTTAAGGGTATATTAGTAAATTAATCCTAACTACATACCAAATGTGTTGGGTCGTGTCTCAAACATGTAGGTTATACTAAGTAGAATGTGTATAGTCGTGTTTGTGTCAATTGATTCGTGTTTTGTGTTCACTAATGTGTTGTGTTCGTGTTGGACAGTTAAACTATATCTAAACGTGCCATATTCGTATTAGATTTTGCATCGCACAATTAACTTTCAGTACGACACTCATGCACGAGTTGCTAGCTCTATAATATTCATTTTTGTTTTTCATATTCTTGTTGAAAATGTATAAATCGACCCAAATCGTAAGAAGCTCGAGCCCGCTCAAATAGCAAGTTTTGCGAGTTGGGTTGGGTTCGAGTTTTATGTGTCAAATGTGAGAGTTCATGCGGTTTTGGCCTACTCTAAAATTGGTTGGATCTATTGTATGTGAGTTGGATTTTGGGTCTAAATTGCTAGTTTTAGATAACTGGAGTAACAATTTGCGTTGAAAGTTTAGTATTATCATAAATAACTCAACTAAGCACTTAACTTGATTATTAAACGAATTGAGTTACATGATTTGTTTATATGCGAGTTGACACAACACAACACGATCAACTTATTTAAATAACCAGATTAAAAAACACACGTCTCGATTCAACTTGTTTAAATAATTGGGTTACACTGGAATCAACACAACCCGATATATTTGAATGGTTTAATATATATATATATATATATATATATATTTTGATCTTTTGTCACAATATGTTATAAAATTTACATTTGTATCCATACATAGACAAGTTATTAAATGGGTTACACGACATGGTTATACCATGTTCAATTGATTGATTGTTGCAGGTCAAGCGTTTCAAGACGAATACGAAGCAGTTAAATAAAATACTCTCTTTGTCTCAAATTGAGTGTTCTATTTCTATTTTGAGAATTATTAAAAAAAGTTAGTGTGATATAATTACATTTAAATCCCATGAGCATGTGTTCTAACAAGCTCAAAGTTACCAACTAACTTATTATAAGGGTGTAATTGACAATTCATGTTATAACTAACTTCTTAAAATGGAAAGATGACACTCATTTTGAGACATAAATGCAGGACAAAGAAGAGACTTATTTTGGGATGGAGTGAGTAGTTTTTTTTTTTTTTTTTAACATGACAACTTTTTA
>JAYMTK010003670.1:0-12008 GCA_036897405.1 Pelargonium myrrhifolium | reverse complement strand
TCATTGGCTTTGTTAAGTTGCAACTGATATAACATTATATCAGTCAACTGATATAACATTATATCAGTCAACTGATATACATTAAACTCTATACCATAACATAAACTACAGTCTTTCTAATTAGCAAATTTAGAGCTTTATCTTTCACTTATCAAGAGTTGCATATTAACTAAGAGTAAAATGTATATCATTTAACTGATATAAGTTTATATCAGTTATAAGTTAACAAAATCAATGAGGTGATGACACCTCATTTAAAATCATTTATACCCACTCAAGTAAATTTGTGGGAGCGGAGCGACCCGTCCGGATTCATGACTTTAAATGATATATTATCACCTCATTGACTTTGTTATGTTAGAACTATTATAAGTTTGTTAACTGATATACATTAAACTCATTAATTAATTACCAGCTAGCAACAAACAATAATAAAACGTGAAAAGTCAAAGAGCGTTCCAAATTTTCAATCCAAAAAATCAGCAACAACAAGTACGGAAAGAGAGAGAGAGAGAGGACGGTTGGTTTAACGTTATGTGATGACGTGGTATCAACTTAAAAAAAAGTCCTTCAAAGAATCTACTGTCACGCACCGTGAAATATCCTCCTACATACACCAATCATAATCCGCAACGTGTCACTCATGCCTCCACATTTATTTACGTATTTATTTTTTAATCACATACTCCGAATGTGACTAGAAGATAAGAAATAGTAGTATTGAATTAGAATATATGCTTGTAATATTCCTTTTATTTTGGCATCATTATTGACCGTTATCTCCCTGGATACATTCTCAAATTAATTTTTGTTTAGCACGTCATAATAGATTTTATCAATAATCTACTTTCAAAAAAAATAAAATAAAGATTTTATCAATAATCAATTTAGTTTCATTTAATTTAAATATAAATTATTAAATGAGTGTATATTTACAATTACAAATATAATATTATCAATATATTTATACATACTATAAACATTGAGCGGTATCAGTGATGTGTGTATAATAAAAAAATATTTTTTGTAAAGAAAAAAATGTCCAGACATTACTTTCCATTAGAATCAACATAATATAAGAAAAATTAATACAACGACTAATATTATTTTAGTACTCTAAACCTAATTAAGGTCAATACTAGTATTGTCACCACATATTTTTGTTGTTGGAGTCCCTCTCCCTATTTTACCCATAACAACTAAACATCTCTATTTGGGTGAGTGGCTTATCATGACACCTCCTGAACTTTTAGGTCCTAGCATCCGGCCTCAAGACCGGAGCCCACCCATATTAGACTATTCCATATCTCAGGTTTCATGACCCAGAAGGTCCGCCACTTCTTTCGGTCCACCCCCAGCCTCCATCTCCTCCTCCGATTTGCCGCCTACCACCGTCCTCACTCCTCATCCACCCACCAAACTTGATCGGTCCATTGAACGACTTCGAGCAAAAGCCGTCGCCGCTCCAATTAGCCGTCGCCGACCACCACCCTCCCACACCTGTACAACAGATCCCCCCTCCGAAAATCAGACCACCCGCTCTCGCTCCTTTTATGCGTCGAGCCCTCAACCACCGGATCCGGAACCTGGCCTCCACCACCACCGTTCACCGTCGAACATTGCACCCATAGTCGTCGTTGCATCTCTTGTCTCCCACTTCGCCAATACCGCAAGCTCAACTGCTCGAAAAACATCAGCCCAAATTTCGACGCACTTCTCCAACATCACGTCGCGTCGCCTCCATCGCCAGTGGCCTCCGCAACCCAACACCAACCCGCTAAACTCGTACACACAATCTACTAGCTTCCTTTGGCATGCTCTTAGCACATTCTCCATTGTCAACACCACACCACCCCTCTCCTCTATAAGTCACCAGAGTCCCCGCGACGCCGCCGCAAACGTAACAACCAAAACCCTAACAAATGAAACCCTACTCCTTTAACGTTCTCTTATTTCCTTAATCCCTAACGTCTTTAATTACCCAATTTAAAAAAAAAACATATTTTGTTTAGCGTACGAGACACAAACTAATATTATATAATTTTGCAACACTATATTTATCTCATTATAAACTTTTGTTTTAGTAGATTTCATAACCATAAAATTTATTTCAGTAAGTTTCATTTTTAATTCATATATTATTTACATCAATTTACTTATATATAAGTAAAATTTACTTAATTATAAATTATTATAGCTTTCTAGCTAAAAAAAAGCGAGAAAATCTATACCGGTATCTAAACTATCGTGCATGATTTCAATTTAATTCACATGTGTACCTCAAAGTGGTCCATAAACTTCAACATTTGAACCCATAATGGTTTACTGTTACACTTAGTTTTAAAAAATCGTTAAAACTGTTGACATAACACGTCATAACAATAATAATTTGCTAAGTTAATAATTCGGGTCTTAAAATGATACACCAACCCCTTGAGTTTTTTATTCGAGTTCATGATATTTTAATATTATGTTTATGCTATATGGGTGAAAGCTTTGTCAAGTCTTTTTATTGGAAGTATAATTTTGTTGTTGGAAGTTGTTATTTTTTTAGAAGTGTATTACTATTTATTTATGCTTTTGCGTTTCAAATTCGCATAAATAGTGATATTAGTCGGTCACATTGTTATTCTATTACAAATAGAATTTTAACCATTAATTACAATATGAAGTTGGACGTTTATTTTAAACATTTGAGATTAGTTAACAAATTTGCATTTGTTATAATATTTGGCTACATGCCATGTTGGTTCCTTTTTTGTGTGTTGAAGGAACCTATTAGAGTACTTCTATTACCGATTAATGAAGATATATGCATATGTAACTCTATGCATTGAGATGTTCAAAATATTGAAATTTCAAATAAGTAAATATTCAATTCGTTAGAAAAATAAAAGTACATTTTTCATTCACGATATTATATCCTATAAACCAAACGAACTCAATTATATAATTTGAAAATATATCACATGTTGATTTGTAAAAACTCAAAATTCATTAAGATGATATTTTATTGAGATAATAGTAGTATTATAAAAAAAAAATTATTAATAAGACACAACTTGACTGAATTACAATATCTACAATGTCTATCAAACATGTATGTATATATAATATATGCTGACATATATTTAAAAGAGTATTATGGATATCAGTTGACTGATATAACTTTATATCAGTTGCACTAATAAGATGATGACACTTCATTTAAATCACGGTTCCGAACGGATGGCTTCGCTCCCACAAATGTATAAATGAAATCTAATGAGGTGTCATCATCTCACTGACTTGATTAAATTGCAACTGATATAAAATTATATCACTAACTGATACACATTTTACTCTATTCAAAATTTAGAATATAAGTCACTTTGTATAAAAATAGTGTACAAAATTCGAAAGAAATAATATCTTGTATAAAAATATCTTCCAAAATTTGGAAGAAAAAAATAACAACATTATTTCACGAACACTATTTTTATAATCTGAATTAATCTTATTGAAACATATTATTCTTTGTTTAAGTGGCCTAATTGTTAAAAAAATGGTGAATTGACTCCCTCAAGTCAATTTATTTTTGACTACAAATATAATTTGGATATTTATCTTCTGAATTTAATTTCACAAATATATCCCCTGAACTCTTGCCTAATAACTATTGAACTTGTCCAATCGGTACCCATTTTAATATCTTCTCCTTTTCCTATAAATACAAATTGCAATTCGCAACCTCTCCTCTCAATCCAACGACGGTGACCCAAGCCATTGTAGACCCACACATACGCACAAATTTATCATCCTCTCCTCCTCCTCAGGTTCTCGATTTCTTATAGCAGAGGAGGAGGAATCTCAATCTGAATCTTCGTTTTCATTGTTTTGCCAATATTTGAAATCAGAAACAAATATTTCGAATTCAATGCGCTGAAAGGAAATAAATTATTATTTACTGCAATTTTTATTGAATTTGAAGAGGTAGGTGATTATGATCCGAGGGACGGCGATGTACGAGCCTATAAAATCGAGGTTGGAAGGTCGCAGCAGTGAGAATGATAAGGCAATGGCGGATCCGAAGTACAAGTCGATTGAAGACGCCGATATTGCTTTACAGATCACAAGGTCCAGATCTCACGCCAATGCCGGCGCCGCCTCTGTTGTTGTCGGCGACTCTGTGCCATTGCTTCCTATCAAGCACAGGCCGGATCAGCAGAAGCAACAGCGTCTGGTTTCTCTCGACGTCTTTCGCGGCCTCACCGTCGCGGTACGTCAGATTCTATCTTACCGTTTTTTTCTTACTCCGCCACCTCTGCGGCGGCGATGGCGGTTTAATAGTAGTTTCAGGTAGGTTCCGCCAGAGGAGGAGTGGATCGTTAATTCGACGACGCCTTGATTTCTGGATTCCATTGACGGCGTCGTCGTATAGTTTGTTTGACTCTTGTACGGAAAACCTGATGGATTTTCCGGTCAAATTAGTTGAAATAAGCAAAACTTTCCTTAATTTGAAAAAAACTACCGGTAGATTTCACTTTTAGGATCATTAATTGGTTGGAGATCAGATGGTGGATTTGCTATAAAAATTCAATTAATGCGTCTATTGACATTTTCTTTGACTACTTCTCTTCGGCTCTGTAACGTGCACTCAAGAGAATATTTGATATATCCACGGATTATCAATTTTAACGCCTGCATTTGCTTGATTAATTTGCTTATTTGCCTCTTTTGGAAGCTTTAAATTAATGTCATCGCACCTGGAATCCGTTTAGTTTTTCTAATTATAAAATTATCTAGGTTTTTATTTTTGAATAAAAAATTGGTGGGACTAGGCTGTGGCTGGGGTTCAGGAACCTCCATAGATTTGCTTTCTGCAAATTTTTTTCTTCTTCTTCTGAGGCGACGTGTTACAAACTAAACAGTACAAAGGCGTATACGTAAAGAAACGATGATAATGCTTTTTTATCTGCTGCCTAAAAAGCTCTGTATAGCATAGTTCTTCGAGTTCCTTTTCTAGGGATGTGCAACTCTGCTATGGGCGTTTTTAATGATACCTTATATACATTACACCTGACCTGACAGTGAGGCTCAATATTTTATAGGGACGTGCATGAATCTTGTGTCTGTCTGTACAAACATGGTTCGAGTATCTGCCCTACCCACTGCTTTCTTTATGTGCCAGTGACCAGTTTTCTCTTTTATGGCTAAACCCATGATAAATGCTAGCCAACTGGCTCTCTCTTGGGACTCAGCTGATTTGATTTTGACCTATATGGACTCATTAAACCAACTGGGTCACTTGGCCTTGGGCCCAATGGATTGGGCCTTTGTTGGGCCAGTAACTTGGGATATGATCTGCCTTTGTAACTTACATAACTGATTTAACTGTACTGAAAAAGCTTAATTTTACTCTTGTTGCAGCTGATGATACTCGTGGATCATGCTGGAGGAGTTCTGCCGGAAATCAATCATTCGCCGTGGAATGGTGCTACTCTGGCAGATTTTGTCATGCCATTTTTCCTATTTATTGTTGGTGTTTCACTTGCACTTACATACAAGGTATTCTTGGATTTGTCATAATGTACTGTTTTTTTTTGTTCACAGCATATAATTGTTGTTATTTTCTTTTTATCTGTTTCTAGGATTTGTCCCTCCTTTTCTATGATGTCTCTGGATTAAATCCGAAAATTGTTTTATGTGCAGAAATTGTCATGCAGAATGCTTGCAACTCGAAAAGCACTACTTAGAGCCCTCAAACTACTAGTAATTGGTCTTTTTCTTCAAGGTGGTAAACTGATTCTGTAGCTTCTAGTCCATGTTTCGTATTTTAAAATGAGAAGAAAAGAAAATGATCCTTTATTTTATCACAATGATATTGCAAAATGTTATAAAAGGAATTAAAAATAACCACAAATGGCATAGCCAAGATCCGAGTATTTTCTGTTCTATATATAGATAAATGATGCTCCCTCCATCCCAAAATGAGTGTTTTGGTATCTTTTTGAGAAAAACTAAGCAAAAGTTGGTTAGTGTTTTACAATTCTTCTTGTATTCTCATGGGCATGTGTTGTAACAAACTTAATGGATAATAACCAATTTATTATAGATCTACTATTGGTAATTCATGCATAACTAACTTCCTAAAAATAAAAGAGGACACATTTTGGGACAGAAATGCTAGAGAAACAAGACACTCATTTTGTGCAGTGGGAGTATTATGGATACATTTATGACTAGTAATACAGTATATAGTTATTTTAGTTTGAGCTAAATGCCTATATTCTCTCTTTTTTAGGAGGCTTTTTTCACGGAGCCAATGATCTCACATATGGGGTGGATATTTCACGGATAAGATGGACAGGAATACTGCAGGTATGCTTTATTTTTTACTTTTTATATGCTTTTCTCTTTGTTGTTATTTAATCATGCCATCAGTCACTAAATGTCCACTGCTAGAAATTAATTATCAGTCATCAAATGCTTAGTATTAAAAAAAAAATCAGATTTCAGTCAGAATTATAGTGTTGACCTCAGTAATTTGTTTCTTCTGCTTCATTTTTCGTCAGATACTTGTTTCCAGCAGTAAATGATTAATTCCTTGTTATGGAGGTTCTGTTTCAGTTACATTTTTACATATGTCAATAGATATAATAGTTATCTTTTTTTTTTTTTCCCCCAGAGAATTGCAATTGCATATTTCATAGCAGCAATATGTGAGATTTGGCTGAAGGAAGATGATAATGTTAATTCAGGATCATCTTTGTTGAAGAAATATCGACTGCAGGGGTAAGTGCTCGCAATATGTCGCATCTATTTTTACAATAGGGGTATCTTTGAACTTAGAATCATATCTAGATACTGGAATGCAAGACCTGTTGGTCCAAATGAGATGAGTATATTATACTGATTTAGCTTAGTAGTTCAGTTACCTACTCTTCTGAAAGGAAGATAAATTCATTCCAGAGGTATCAATTGGAGATGAAAAGAGAATATTTATTAACATGCACCTTGAACGGTCTAGAACAAATTCCCCTAGAATTCTAGGCTAGTAGTGCCATGTTGATTCTCTTTTCAATAATTCAACTATTATAGTTGAAATTGGAGTTGAAAAGAGATATTAGGTAAATAGTCTAACTATTATGGTTGTTAGCTGCATTCTGTTCATGGTTGTTGATTATTTCTATTGATGAGTCTTGTTCCTTTGTTGTGGCGATCCATTTTTATATTTATTAATATCTCTGTTTCAGGGCAATGGCTTTGGTGATTTCTGTTATATATCTTTCATTCTTATATGGCTTGTATGTTCCTGATTGGGAATTTCAGACTCCCGGTGGACCATATTCTGCACCTCAAATATTTCCAGTGAGCTCCTTTTTGTCTTCTTTTCTCCAATTCTTCATGCTAGGTTTTAGAAGTCAAGGCAGTATTGTATTACTTCTTTATTTATTGTAAACAAAGTGGCCTTATAATAATCATTTCCATGTGAAGGTGAAATGCGGTGTAAGGGGTGACACTGGACCAGCTTGTAATGCTGTTGGAATGATTGATCGATACATATTGGGCATTGAACATCTATATAAAAAGCCTATCTATGCAAGAACGAAGGTAAATTACTTTACTTTTTAGGTTTGTTGCTTTGCATTAACTTTCTTTTGTGCCCTACTGAAACATGCGTGTTCCTTTTTTTTTTTTTTTTTTTTTTATATAGCAATGCAGTATCAATTCCCCAGATTATGGCCCGCGACCCCCAAATGCCCCTCTTTGGTGTCAAGCTCCTTTTGACCCTGAGGGACTCCTGAGGTGTGTAATTTCTTCACTCTGTGCTGTTAATCTGTTGTGAATTATGATATGCCCTGTTACTTAGGGTATCAGCTACCTTGTTTTATAATTCACCTCTTGGTTATGAAATCACAATTTTGATGGAAGTCAACTATTTTTTTAATTGTGCCATACAAAGATTTTATTATTCTTACTAACCCTCTTACTCATGGTTGTAGCTCCGTGATGTCCATTGTCACCTGTTTGATTGGTTTGCACTTTGGGCACATAATTATCCATTTCAAGGTAACAAGATATACACAATTTTCAGGTATTCTCACGTGGACCCTATTCTTCATTAGCTAACTTTCTTCACTCTACCCAC
This sequence comes from Pelargonium myrrhifolium, assembly GCA_036897405.1. Classification (NCBI taxonomy): domain Eukaryota; kingdom Viridiplantae; phylum Streptophyta; class Magnoliopsida; order Geraniales; family Geraniaceae; genus Pelargonium; species Pelargonium myrrhifolium. The sequence goes on along the minus strand of JAYMTK010003670.1, from coordinate 3,877 downwards.
GCAGGATCACAAGGACAGAATTCTTCATTGGATGACCGCATCCACTTGTGCTTTATTCTTGGGCCTTATCTTGGACATGTCAGGTAAGTGGTTAGCGTTTGCTTTGTCGACGCTAAAGGTAGTAATTACAAGATAACCTCTACTTTATTGTTGTAGGGATGCATGTAAATAAGGGTTTGTACACGTTCAGCTACACGTGTGTCACTGCTGGTGCTGCCGGAATCCTCTTCAGTGGAATTTATATGATGGTTGGTTATATATATCTCATACTGATTGGACTTTTTACGCAATGGCGATTTGCTAACCCGTGAGACTCTTCCACAGGTCGATGTGTACGGATATAGGCGTTGGACCGTTGTGTTGGAATGGATGGGGAAGCATGCATTAACACTCTATGTTCTTGCAGCCACCAATGTCCTCCTAGTTATAATACAAGGATTCTATTGGAAGAGTCCTGAAAATAACATTGTAAGAAAAATAGAATCTTTTGCATCTGGCATTTTTCATTTGCATATTGTGTTCTGAATTCTGATAGTTGTTCTGTTATACCTTGCAGCTTAAGTTAATTGGAATTGGCAAAAAATGAGGGTATGCAAACGAGCTGTCGCGCTGCTCCGAATTTTGTTCTCTAAACCATTTGATTGTGGCTTGGAATTCATGTACGCGGGAGGGGGAATTTTAGAGTTTTATCTCGAATTATTGTACACAAGTCCTCTCTCTTCTCCCACCCTTCATATTCGTCGAGATTATGTATACCAATGATGTAAGAATTTAGATTCGAAGAAACTCTTAGAAATTAAAACTACTGTTTTTATTTTAATTTTATGTATTGGTACATATAGAAAACAGAAATGTGTGGTACTCTTTCATGACTTGGTTAATGATTCTATCATACATATATGTGAAACGATTGAGTATCGAATACAAATGAGATTGAAAGAAAATGGTGGTTAGCGAAGAGAGTTTCTTCGACATGATTCATCTGATAAAGTGAAGTTACAAGTTGCGAGGAAGCTTCGGAGGAATCATCGTAGGAGCGGGAGGAGGAGGAGGAGATGGAGATTCATTTTGGTAGTACTGATAAATGGTAAATATAGTCTGGACAATAGTGAGGGCAAAAAGGAGTATTGCAGCAACGAGGGACAAAATGGCCCAAGGATTGGTGAAATAGGTACTAATGAGATTGGCACGCCATTTATTCCAAGGCTTCTTGCAGTAATAAATCACCTTCTTGTGCACAATATCAAGGGAACTTTCCGGGTCCAGCGTTATATCCCGAGAGATCGAATTGAACAAACTCGCAACAGCTTTGTCACTCCCAATTGCGTTTTGGATAATCCCTTTCGACTGCAAAAGCGCTACATCCCTCTCACTGTCAACCATGTTGTCCATGAAGAACACGTAGGACGTTACCTCGTTGCCCGCTCCTACGTGGAACCTCTCGAAGGCCACGAGGTTGAGGAGGTTGGACTCGGTAGCATCATCCACGATCATGACCGGGAGCCTCAAGACTCCTCTATTGAACGAGATGTCCCTTAGGCTCGTCGTTTTGCTTTTCCTGAACCAGATTCCCGCCTCTTTGAGCTCGGCTGCTGACCTAATGATCTCATCTCCTACTTCGTTGTCCACTCTTCTTGATCTCCCGGGGCGCGTGCTTCTGTGAGGGCCTTCGCGAAGCAAGGTTTTTCTATACACATCCAAAATGTGTAGGCACTTGCCCATCCTGGAGACAGGGCTCCCGGGAGAGCAGAACTTTTGTATCAGTTTATTCACAAACTCCTCATCCTACAATGTTAGAGAGCAAATTATATGTAAGAACCTCATAATACTCCCTCCCTCTCAATAAAGTGATATTAGAGAGCAAATAACATGACACTAAGACAAAAATACAAATAAAACAAAACATTTATTTTGAGACAGACGTACCATGGCATGATCACTTTCTGCAGCAATCAGCTTGTCAAGAACAAGAAGCGGAATCTGATTCTCAATCATCAGCATATCGCGCTTGATATAAGGCATAATGTAGAGCTTCCCATGGTTGCTAAAGATCGGATCATTGGGCGCATAATCATCCATAAGGTGCGTAGAGGTACGCATCACTTCAAGCATGAAACACCCGTCAAGAATCATCAGTTGCAAGAACTTGCTCGTATTTTCTTGCCAAGAACTAGCAAGTGGCACATACGAGTCTTTCAGCTCCTGTGCCACTTGAGCCAAGGACTCGACAAACGAGTCCAGAGGCTTCTTGGACCTCCTCAGGAAATGGAGGAGCGCTCTGTGCTTGTGCTCCTCCATTGGCCTCAGATGTTCCTCTCCGTGATGGTAAGGCCCGAAGGAGACGGATTGAGGCCTATAGGCTTTCTTGTTCAGATCAACGACACAGGCGGGTACTTTGTAAATTGAACCTTTTTGCCAATGCTGTATTTCTGATTTTGTATCCATCATTTTCTCTGTTTCTTCACTCACTTTCGCGACCCAGCTTAATTCTTCCATTTCTTGATCTCTTCGAATCTCTCTCAGCAGTAACAAGAACTTGTGCAATTGGTTTATATAGGTGCATGTTTATGGATCAAGAGATCTACTAAAAGGAATGGCATGTGATTTTTAGATGTTTAAGAACATGATTAAAGCTTAAAGAAGATGATTCTTGCATGCCATTGTTACCAGGAAACTGCAAAGTGTTCAAAGTCTGTCAAAAAATATTGTTATTTTGTTGCAACATTCTTTTCTTGAGGCTTAATCCATTGTTTATAATTAGAACTTTGATCTGCTTTAATTATTATCCATGAAGAAGCATAATTAAGGCTCAAGTAACCCCAATTTCCATTGCTTAATAGCTTTCTTCATTGGAAGTTATTCTAAGGATTGTGCACATGTTGGGTATGATGGAGAGAAATGAAATTAAATGCCAACTTCATTGTTTTCTTTTATTTCTTATGTTTAGTAGAAGTGTGAACTAAAAAGTTGGAAAACACTTTCCTTATGTAGAAAACCATTCTTCATCTCAACAGTACAAGATAAGAAGCAACCCATAACTAACACAAATGGGCAGGTGGGTTAAAACACATGACCTCATAAGGTTCGAGTCTCGTGTTTAAACACTTGCTGATAATAAGAAGAAGCGAGAAGCAACCCATAGGAAATAACTCAAGGAGCAAGTCACAATACCTAATATGATAGATAACTAGTTAAATATGGAGGAAAAGTGAATATAAATAGAGGGAGAGAAACAATGAGAAAGTATGAACAAATCTTTAGAACTTAGATTATTCGAGAATAGAATCTAATTTAGGCGTCAGATGTGCTTCCACTTCGAAAAAAAACTTGTGTTGTAGGTTTAGGAGAATAGAAGATGCCAGTAGAATCACAGGATTAACAAGTATGGTCCAAAGGAGATAGCTTCAGGCTTATAGGCTTTCTTGTAACACATGCACAATTTTTTTAATCGGCAAGCGTAAAAACACCGAGCCTTAAACCTGAGACCTCAAGACATACATTTTGGTAGCGTTGGTTTAATATTTTGTACAATAACGAGAAATGAGAATCAAAATTCAGAATGAGAATGAGATTGTCATTATTCATGTTTAGATTATTGTTTTTAGGTCACGAAAATAGATTTGAATTTGTAACCACATTCACATAATAATTTTTGTTCTAATTTTTTTTTAATCCAAACGCTACCTTTGTAAATTTGAAAGCTTTTGGTGAGGTGGTGCATTAATTTCTGATGAAGTATCTAAAATTCTCTCCATTTCTTCATTAACTTTGATAGCCCTATCTCTTCCTATCACTACAAGAATTTTGATTTTAGGAGACGGCCAAAATCGGTCTCCTATGATGAAATCCGTCTCCTATAAGGTTAAAAAGTCATCTC
>JAYMTK010003669.1:0-12008 GCA_036897405.1 Pelargonium myrrhifolium | reverse complement strand
AATTTGATTTGAAAGATTGAATTTCAAAAGTCTGTTAGTTTCTTTGACTATCCAGGGATCAGATTTTAAAAATAATTTATAATAAGTTATTAAACTAAAAAAAACAAGATAAAACTCATACTTTCGATTCAAAACAAACTAATAATATTTTCACGAATAATATTTTTTTATTATAAGTTTTTGTCACCCGTGCATTGCACGAGATGAGATACTAGTTGAATATAACACATAGGAGGCATTATATATAGTTTGGTTTAGATGCGATGAAACATATCCCAACCATCCAAATAAGATCTTAACGGTTACATATTAAAGATGAAAAAATAAAATGGTGCATGGTAATTTTATAAATTTTAACGAATGTTGAGTATGAAGGCATTAAAATAAATTTAGAATATGGGAAAATTCAAATTTTATAACAAAATAGAATGGTGCCATAATTGTAAATCATTTGCCAACTTTATATAAAGAGGTATACATTTTTTGGGGGAAAAAGGTGTACAATGTATCACTTTATTGATTGTAATCAGCTTGAAAAATAGAGTACAGACTAGTAGGACACTCCCTCATACCCCATTCTCCCCCAATGACTTTGTTCTCAGTACCCCGCGCTATATGATGCGCTACACTGTTAGCTGACCGCTTAATATAACAAAATTTTACCGAAATAAAAGTAGCACACAAATACAATATTAGAAATAACAAGCCCGTACGGGCTTTTTGACTTCATTTTTGTCCTAAGGTCATGGACAACTACTGCGACATCACTTTCCATCACCTCCATCCTTCTTCCCGCTCTCAAAGCCCATAGCATGGCTTCTCGAATCGACATGACTTCTTTGATATCCACTCTCCTTTTTCACCCATCCCATCTCTTCTACCCAGGGCCACATGTCCTGATGGTCCCGAGCCACCCACCCAGCACCACTCCCTCTCCCGTCTCCAAAAAAAGCAGCATTCATATTAATAGTAACCATTCCTTCCTCCAGCGGCTCCCAAACAGCCATTCCCCTCTCCGATCCTCCCCCACTCCGTGCCACCCTTCTCTCAACCCACACTTGCTTGTCCGCCTCGACCACCTGCTTCCACCCTTCCCTTGTTGTATTTGCAATTTTAACCGTCTCTTCATAGTGTACTTGGCATTTTGCCACAGAGCCACGTTACGTTTTCTCCAAATTGCCCAACCCAGGTACATAGCTCTGCTCAGCTCATCCGGATTGATATTTTCAGTAGCATCTTTGAACCAATCTCATACTCATGTGAATCCATGGATCGAGCTACCCAGGCCGATTGCCCCCCAATACCATTTGGGCAGCCAAAAAGTGCATGCCAGCTGTCCTCCACCGCCACTCCACATGAGGCACAACCAATGTTGGTGTCAACACCTTTAAAGAGTAATCTTTTGCCCGTTGGAACACAATTAGTTAGCATTTTCCACCAAAAAATATTAACTTTGGGTTGCACTTGGGCTTTCCACATTGTGGCCCAAACTTCCTTGTTTTTTGGTTCATTATCAACATGGCACCAATTCATATGCACTATTAACGAAGTACTCACCCAAATTCTCCAGAGCCCATTGACATGCATCATTCGTCTAAAATATGGAAAGCGGGATATACAAAATCATGTTCCAAATTTCTTGCGGAATACGGAGAGCTTCCATACGAGCATCGTTCCATTCTTCTCTCCTTGGGCTGATTTAAGCTCAGCCACCTTAATATTTTCAAATCTAGCCGGAGGTTCAATTCCCAACCCGACATCTGCATCAAGCCACTTATCCTTGAATACCCCGACTGCTTTGCCATCCCAATCCGCCACTGATTACATGCAATCACCAATCCCTGCGCAGCCATGATCGACTGCCACACTTAGCACGACTTCGAACACACCCGAGCTTTCAAAAAGCTAGTGTCCGAAAAATATTTGCTCTTGAACAATTTACTAAATAAAGAATTGTGCTTCGTTAAGAATCTCCAATCTAGTTTACCAAGCATCGCTAAGTTGAATTCTCTGACACTCTTATATCCCAACCCCCCTTTAATTTACTGATACTCAATCTTTGCCACGATTTCCAATGAATTTTCTGACCTGAATTGGTCGATGAGCCCGACCAATAAGCATTCCAGATTTTTTCTAAGGCATCCATAATACCCGCTGGGAGGAGATACACACCCTTAATGTATGTCAGGAGAACTTGAGCGACTGACTTCAACAACACTTCTTTTCCACCGACGGACATCATCTTCTTCGTCCACCCCCCCCCAATCTAATCTCTGGCCTTATTGAGAACCCCTGCGAACGCCTTCGACCTGAACCGACCTACCCCAATTGGGGCACCAAGGTAAGATCCGAACCCTTCAGTCTCGACCATACCCATTCGGGTACATACAAACTCCTTCAGCTCAGTCGATGTGGATGGACTGAAAATTACTAAAGACTTATTGAAATTTATCAACTGACTTGACGCTTTTTCTTATTCTTTTAACACATTTTGAAGGGCTTCCACTTTCTCTTTCTTAACTCTGCAAAAGATCACAGAATCATCTGCTAAAATAAATGACTAATTCGAGGACAATTTCTTCCAATCTTGCAACCAACTAATCTTCCTTCATCTTCTAATATGGACAAAGCTTGAGACAAACCTTCAGCACAAATAATAAATAGATACGGGGAAAGTGGGTCCCCCAGTCGGATCCCTCTTGAAGACACAAATTCTTCAAGCAATTTACCGTTCAGATCCACCTGACACCTAATTGTACGAACACAAAGCATGATCCATCTAATCCAGGTCTCATAAAAATCCCATGCGTCTCATTACTGCTTCTAGATCATTCCACTCCACTCTTGTCATACGCTTTAGCCATATCCAACTTCAAGCTCACCCATCTTTCCTTCACTTTTTTCGCCCGCTTTACCCAGTGAATCACCTCATTAGCAATACATATGTTGTTTGTGATCAGTTGCCCAGAAACAAACGCACTCTGGCTCTCTGAGATGTATTTTCTAATCACCTCCTTTAGTCTATTGGTCAGCATTTTGGAGACAATCTTGTAGATAAAATTATACAGAGCAATAATTCATAATTCTGTTACCAGCCTCGAGTTTGATACTTTTGGAATGAGAGCAATGCAAGTATCATTAAAATTAGGCGGAAATTCAAACTTATTTAAACATTCGAGAAAAACTCGTGTGACCTCATCTCCCATCGTTCCCCAATGCTTCTGGTAAAATCCTGGGCTCATACCATTCGTACCCGGCGATTTAGAAGAGCACATATCCATCAAAGCTTCTTTAACTTCCTCTTTGGTAAACTCTTGTGTGAGCTTTTCGTTATCTTCTTGAGTCACCACTTCCGCAACCAACCCACATATTCCTTCTGGTTCACATCCCTATAATCTAGCCATATTTGCAAAATGCCCATGCACCAGTACCTCTAAACCCGTACCTAGTCTAACTTCTCTATCACCATTCATAAGCATGAGAATTTTATTGTTTCGGCTACTAGAAGTGACTGCTTGATGGAAATATTTAGTGTTTAGGTCCCCATCCGTCAACCACATAGTTTTGGAGCGCTGCTTCTAGAAAACTTCTTGCTTAAGTAATGCGTCCATATACGCTTTTCGCGCCTCCTCCACCCCCGGCCAGACCGGTCTGCCTTAACTAGTAGTTTCCAGGTTTGGTCCACCTCCCTCTTCACCGCCCTCAAAATGCCTTCATTTCATTCCCGAAGAGCCGCTCCAAATTTCGCTATCTAGTTCATAATTCCAATATTCGAACCCGTGTTCCAATAATTCTTCACAACCTCTCCACATTGCGGGTCTAAGTTCCACATGGCTTCATATCTAAACCGTCGACTTGTGGCTTGAGCGTGAATAATACTATGAATCAATAATGGTCTATGATCCGACGAGACATATGACAAATTTGACACTGACCAGTTCCACCAGACCCTCAACCAACTGTCTGACGCTAGAGCTCTGTCCAAACATTCTTGAAACGTTGGACTGTCTTCCGAGCCCTTTTCTCCGCGTGAATCTACCCCCACTTGCCCCCATGTCTGGCAAACCGGCGTCTGTCATGGCATCACGAAAGCCATCCATAAGGTGTTAGGGTTGCGGCCAGCCACCTTGCTTCTCCTTCGAGCATAGAATGTTGTTGAAATCTCCTTCACAGAGCCAGGGCAGACTAGATATATTCTTCAAATTTTGGAGTGTGTCCCACGAATCAGTCATATTCGATCTTTTCCAGGCTCCCATAAAATCCCGTAAACCTCCATTGCCCACTCTCGACAATACAACCAGACATCAATGTATCTTTCTGATTTTCCCAATAACAAATTCGATACCTCACTCGACCAAAAAAGAGCTAGACCGCCACCCCTCCCATCGCATTCCACCGCAAAGCATCCTTCCGTGCCTAACGCTACCCGAACTCGTTCAAGCTCCCTCCTCGTCCTCTTAGTTTCGCTGAGAAACACGACCTACAGCTTGTGATATTTCACTAGATCCTTCAAGACTGAGTTCACCCTTTCATTCTCCAAGCCCTGGATATTCCAACACAGGATCCCCATAGGAGTCGATCGCCAAGTAGAACCACAGTGATAATTACCACTGTCGCCTTGCCGCCGCACTGCACCACTTACCCTTGACTTCCTTAAACTCTAACGCTTTTGGAAAAAAAGTATATAACAATTCTTTTAGTTTAGAATAACCTAATAGTATAAAAATAAATGTTATAAAGGTAGCAATTATTGACTAAATGTTATAAAGGTGACTCATTACATTTAATTTTGAGGTTTTATTTGGATATAACAGTTCTTATTCAAAACAATTAAAATATGAGTTTTGATTCATATTGATTTTTTTTATTTGGTTATAACAGTTCTTATCAAAAGAATTTGAATGTGTGTTTTGATTCATGATTATTTGATAAGAATGATTGTGGATGTTGATATATTGATTTTCTGGTTTGATTTTATTTTTTTATAATTTGTTTGATAAGAATGAATGTTGTTTTTTTTAGAGAACACCACCAAAGAAAGGTGGGGGGTTTGGCCGGACCCCTCCAGTTTATTAAAAACAAAATAAATAAAGATACATAAAATAGGGGGACATAGTGAGCCTTACCTCTTCAAATGCACCTAAAAAGAACTATATGACTGCATGCAAATTACATATAATGTTTACCAGGACAGTAAGTAAAATGACATCTCCTATCACTAGCCACAATAGCACTAAAATCTGAAGGAAAATCAGAAGTAAAAATGTATAGAGACGTAAGACAAAAAGCATATCCCGCTAACCAATTAGTCGCTCTATTTGCTTCACGAAGAACATCAAAAATTTGACACGAACCCAACAGGGACAAACATAGCCGCTTCGCATACGTGAATGACCAGGGACACGACATCGACCTCGAATAATATCAACTATCAACTTGGAATCCATAAAAACCTTATTTAAATTAATACCTTGTTGCAGACAAAGTTGCAAATCATGGAACAAACCAAACATCTCAGCATAATTATTTGAACCATTACTAAGTGGAATGCTATAAGCAAAAACCACATCTCCCGATGATGACCGCACAAAGCCTCCACACGCCGCTACACCCACTCTACTCGAACCATCAACATTAAGCCATAGTTGTCCCAGAGGTGGGTGGGTCCACCCAACACACCTCACCGGTCGAAATCGAATAAGAGGAGCAACAATAGATAAAGAATTCGGTAAGTTAATTTCCGTTATAGTTGGCACACGACGGACCCAAAATAAAGGAAATAAATTACATAACCATGCACGTACCTTTCGAATTACGGAAGTCGGGGAGATCGCCACACCATCATTTGCAATGTGTTGTCCATAACTCCCAAAGACCACAAACAACCACAACAATTTTATTGAACCCTAACACAAAAGCGGGACGACACTGTGACAAGATTTGTTCAAGAACATTGCCCTGAGAAGGTGGGTTTATAGAGTAATCCCATACTGCCCTTGCCACCAAGCTGGTTGCAAAAACATGTTCAATGGTCTCCAAATTATGCACAAAACAACAATCACATCTCGAGATCACAAGTATACCGACTCGAAAAACAACAAGATCCACTGGAACCACTGAATGAAGCAGATGCCACATGAAAATTGAGATGCGGGTTGGCACAAAATCCTCCACAATGGAGAACTGACCACCGGCGATCTCCTTGCTGCCCACAAAGACTTTGCAGAGAAGACCCCATCTGCCTTTGGAGTATAAACCAATCGGTCATAAGCTCCCCCATCCAAAGTACACTGTAGAGCAACTTGCATACGCCTCAAACCAACACCGGAAGTAGCTGCCGCGGTGGGCAAGATAAGGCAGCAGCCACTGTACGAGGTGGATGGCCATGAATCGGCTCATGAACACACCACTTATCAACCCAAATATCAATCTCTCCATTACCAACCTCCCAATAACAATCCGCATACAAATTCGAGAAAAAACGAGCAACATCGCGCCAAAGAAATGAGGATAGAGTAAGAACGAATCTATTTTTTATTATTGTAAAAAAAAAAATCATTTACAATTTATGATCTTTTCATGTGCCTAATAATTAACTTTTGTTCCCTATAAAAATGGTCTCTTGCATGTTGGATTTCTTTTTCATTAATGTAAAATGTAATTATTGACTCTTGTGTGAAAATTAGTAACCACCTATTTAGTCGTTGAACAAATACACATGAGATAATTGAAAAATTAAAGAGTAATTGCTATTATTGTAAGTGTTTATGAATTATGTAAGGCTATTAAAGGAGGGTAGTAGCATTTTTTTATTGAATTATCATTACTTAGTTAGATTTTTGGTCAAGATGAATGATTTTTTTAGATACATGGTGTATAAGAGATGTATATAATGAAAGGGAATGTAAATTTCCTTTATGTTCGTTTTGGGGTGGATATATCAGGGTTAAATTTTTTAATTGAAAACGTAGGTTTAATAAATTATTATAAGAATGTACTATTTTTAATTTATTTACATTTGCGCCGCACATGATCTCCCCCTAATATTTTATTATGTAAAGACACATCACTATTTTGGGATGGAAAAATTAACTAAGAATTAATCTACGTACTAAATTGGCTTAGTTTACTTGGATCATGTACTAAATTGAACATTAAACTTTTTTGCGTACCATAATGAACAAATGAAACTCTTAAATGTACCAAAATTACATTATTCTCAAATATTAATGAAAAACTATTATATAAATAAATCGCTAATCCCACGTTGAAAAGTGAAGAAAAAATTGAATGAAAAACTAATATATGAAGTCTTCTATCTAATATACTTTAGTAGAAGTGTAATAGGTAAAAAATTAGTAATTTACTACTTATTACCTAATACAGTTATTACTACATAGGGTTTAATGTATATCAGTTGACTGATATAAAGTTATATCAGTCAACTGATATACATTTTACCCTTACTACATGTTGCTACTTTTGAAGAAAATAGCTTACGAGACAATGTATGAGTTATTTTTACCAACTTTTATAGACAATAGTATTGATTCACTCTCTGATATATAGCTAAAAACTAAAAAATAGTGAGACCAATAGCTCTCTCTACCAAAAACAATTTATGAGTAACTCATGCTGCTTAAAATTCATTTTTCGAAGTACCTTTTTATGAACTATCTTATGACTATGTCTTGTTTTCCTTTTTTACGAAAGAAATTAAGATCTCGTGGTATTCCAAATTTAAATTACAGTATGACAATAGTTGCTCTATTCGTTTAGCAAGTAAATTGATCTAATTATTGCAACAACAAAATATATATTGAGGGCCCTGTTATTCAAAATCTTAATGGTAGTATGTCAATAGTGGTTTTATTTGTTTAGCAAGTGATTTGATATAGGGTTGTTCAAACCAAACCAGCACTCGACTCAACCATCTTAACCGTCCTCTAATTAGATCGCTACAAATCACCTCGCTTTAACTAGCAAGCGAAGCAAACAAAGCGGATTAACTTTGTTTAGTAATCAACGAGTAATGGGTTGGGGTATTGGAATTCGCGGGCTGAACAGCTCACCCGCTCCACTAGTGTGTGTGTGTGTGTGTGTGTGTAGTTCTAACCCTAATCCACCCACAACTCTCACCCTAACCCTAATCGTTTCCACTTATCTCCTCTTTGTTTCAAGTAGAATTCAAACAATCATCTAATCAGATTCACATAATCATATCTATTCTCTCAAAATCTCCAATCATACCTCATTTCAAGCATCGTTTCCTCTTTTCATCCTTCTTCAATGTTCAAAATCTCTCTCTTTCTATCTCTCTTTCAATTTTTGGAAACCCCCCCCCCCCCCCCCCCCCCCCCTCTCTCTCTTCAACGTTTCGATTCCAAATATGGAATCAATCAATGTTGGCTCTGACTCAGATATACTAGGTTCAAATTTGAAATGTTCTTCATGGTATATATATTGGGTTCTTTGTATGAGTAACTCAAACTTATTTTATTGCTATTTTTGTTGTTATTTGTTTTTGATCTCTCTTCCTATTTTGGTAATCTTCGTTAACAATATGAAAGACAACCATGGTGATTCGAACAAGAACAAAGAGCAGAATTTTCATCCAGTTCATATAATCTAAGACTCTTGCTGCTATGACATTTTGTTATGATTTTAGTGTTTATGTTTGATTTTAGTGTCTCTGTTTTTGTTTCTGTTTCTGTTTGGTTTTAACTTCTAATCATATGTTTGCATTTGGTTGTTTTGCAGCAAGAATCTAAGACTCTTGTTGCACTTGCACCTTCTGGAAGAAAGAGGAAACAACAAGCTGCATCAAAGGAGCAAACGTCATCTGGTAAGAAACGCACCAGTGAGGTATAAGAGATTTTCTCTCTTCCTGCTAATGATAAAGCTAGTCATGTATGTTGTAAACATTAATAATAATGTTACATCAACTCTGCTTACTCATAAACGAACTTGCCCCCCAAAAAAAAAACTATAGTTGAATCTGATAAAACACAACCTAAGTTAGTGTTTAAAACTGATGGATTTGGCAATGAGACCAGTTTAAGCAACTGGTCCTTTGATCAGGTTTGATGTAGAGAGACTTTAGTTAAATTGTTAATCATAAATGAGTTGCCCTTTTGCTTTGTTGAAAGTGAATGGTCCAAGCTATTTTCAGAGGCCATTTGTCCCATGTTTCATGTCCCATCTCGAATGACTATGAATTGGTATGCGACAAAACTGTTTACTGCTGAAAAATTGAAGTTGAAAGAGTATTTGAATTCACATCAACCTAGGGTGTGTTTAACTACAGACACATGGACATATGTTCAACAGATCAATTACATGTGTTTGACATTGCATTTCATTGATCATGATTCGGTTTTGCATTAAAAAATCATGAAATTTTGTCTTATTGTTAGTCATAAGAGTGAGGATTTGGGGAAGGCTATTGAGAAATGCCTATGAAATGGGGTATAACTTTATTCTAACTGTTATTGTAGACAATGCTAGTGTCAATGATATTGCATTAACTTATTTAAAGAAAAATTTCATAATGGTCAATCTGGTATCTTGGATAGTCGTTTATGCATACGAGGTGCATAACTCATATCATAAACCTGATTGTTCAGGATGAGATTAATTTGGTAGGTAACTCTGTTGAGAAAATCATGGCAGCTGTTAGATTCATAAAACAGTCACCCTAAAGAATTCAAAAACTTAAAATATGTGTTGATTTAAAAAGGGATTTTGATCTATTTAGTCCCTAAAATATCCAGTTTGTTCTATTTGAGTTCCTGAACTTCATTTTGTTCTGTCATGTTCCCTCTTATCTTTATTTTGTTCTGCGTTGGTCCCTCTCGTCATCTCCCTTAACAGAATACGTTAAAACATAATATAATAATAATAATAATAATAATAATAATAATAATAATAATAAAATTACCATTTTGTCCTTATTCCATCAACACCATACATTTTGTTCAAGAACTTTGAAGATTTCTGCGCCGAAAACTTCAAAGTTTTTGAAATTTTCGGCAAGTTAATTTTAAAGTTGAAACAAAAAAAAATCAAGAACAATTTTTCAAATACTTATCTAATACTCAACAACAGAATAAGAACAATCCAAATTTAAAACCAAATTTCAAGAGCACAAAATGAATCCAAGCTACAAGATCTGCTAGTGTTGCTCCAAGCTATAACCCATATCTAAATCTTAAAATGAATCCTGAAGGAGCAGATCAAGAGTGAGATGGATCCCGAAGAAGTAGATCAGAAGTGAGATGGATCGGAGAAGAGGCAGTTCGGGGCCGACGGTGGAGAAATCAAGCCAGCACGTAGAGCTTGTTCTTGCTCAGATTCTGTCAATCGGAGTTTGGTGTGATTGTGAAAATAGGAAGCGAAAATGTACTAATTACAACACACAACTGAGAAATTAACAAAATCTTTAATGGAGTTAATTTCTTCAGCAACAAGATATCGGCAAAAATTGAAGACCAATTTGATATCAATTTTGGTTTGGAAAGTGATGATTGTGTTGTTCTTCTTCGCTTAGTGGCTCTAGAATATGATTTATGCACTTTTTTAGTGGTGACTGGCTACTTGGACAATTTCTAAGAAGTTGTGGACCATATGAGAGATGAAGGAACCTAGCCATTTTTTCACTTTTTTGTTTTATTTTTTTTAATGGCAATATTTGATAAATTAGGAAAAAAAGTGAGGACAAAATAGTAATTTCACCACAAGATAACAGATTATGTTAAGGGAGTTGACGGGAAAGACCATCGCAGAACTAAGTAAAAATAAGAAGGATTGTGGTAGAACAAATGAAGTTCAAGGACTAAAATGGAACAAATTGGATAGTTAAATGTATAAATTGGAAGTTTTTCTTTTAAATTTTTTTTAAAAGTTCTTCTTTTCTTTACTTGTATGTTCCTACAAGATGGAACTACACTTACTTAATGTTGCAATCTGCCGTTGTTTTTTAACATATTTTTGAATTGTATGTTGATGAGGATGTAGGCCTCAAGATTGATCTTCAAACTAGAAATAGGAAATGTAGTACTACTGAATATCTTGGTTTGATAACTGATGATGACTGGTTGTATGTTAAACAAGTAATGAGTTTTCTTAAACATTTTTCTAATTTGACCAATAGGGTTTCTGATTTTTCTTATACTACTGCTTATGAATTTTGAGTGAAATTGTTGATACTTTTACACTGTTAAAAAACACTAGTAGTAGTAATTCTGAGTGGTCTACCATGGCCCAAAAAAAGCAAGAAAATTTGATAAATATTTGGGGGACACGAAAAAAATTAATCTTTTAATTTTCATTGCTCGTATCTTTGATCCATGACACAATATGTTGTTTGTTAAATATGTTATTCAGTGCATGTATCCTTCCAATTCAAATTCTTTTTTACAATTAGTAGAATATGGTTTATATGATATGTTTGATGAGTATGTGAAATTGTCTTGCTTCTACTCCTACTCCCTCTAATTCTAGTGTGGGCTAATTGTCATTATCACAACCTACTTCTTCTTGTGATGATGGCAAAGAGTTACCACTATCGGGATTCATTGAGGCTCAATTTTTTGTTGCTCAGTCTAGTTCACAACAATCTCTGAAGAGTGAATTAGATAATTACCTAAAAGAAAATTTGGAGCCCTTTGCAAATCTAACTTTTAATATTCTGAAGTGGTTGAGTGTGAACAGTGCTAGATTTCCAATTGTTTCACGGATAACCAGTGATGTTCTGGTCATTCCAGTATCTATTGTATCTTTTGAAAGTGTTTACAACATTGGAGAAAGAGTTCTAAATGATTAAATAGTTCTTTGACACCTATCATAGTTGAATGCCTCATTTGTCTCCAATATTAGATTCGAAAGTCAGGAAAACATGTCTCATTTGAGCAACAACTAAGAGAGATTGAGGAAAGTGACAAAGGTATAAATTGTTTACTTAATTTAGTTATAAAAAATTATAATTCAATTGGTTCATTATTTATGAA
>JAYMTK010003668.1:0-12009 GCA_036897405.1 Pelargonium myrrhifolium | reverse complement strand
TACAGGAATATAAAATCCCTAATCTTTATCTAAATATTTAATTACGTTAACACAATCAAGCCTACAATTGATGTAGATGAAATGGTATCTGAAGTCTGAATCATATTTAACGGGTAGTGAGTGCAGTTGCAATGAAAGAAGCAAAAATCATGATACCAAGCTTGAATTTATAAATTTCTTTGAGAAGCAAATAGTGAATTATTTGGATCTAAAAGAGTTTAGAAACCTGTGTTGAGGAACCAAGTGTTGTGAGATCATCATACACTCGGTATGATGCACATGAAGTTTCCATTGACAACTGGCAACCAGATGTCAAATTTGGTGTTACTGATACCAAGATTTCACATGCAAAGAATGTGTATTTAGAGCAACTAGATGAAAACATTGCATTGATATTTTGCAGGTATACATTGTGATGTGTAACAGGCCAGAAATGCACATGGAGAGAGTTTACTATTCGTATTTTTGTCTAATTGCTAGTTGAAAATCATTTGTTGATGTAATCCTACAGTAAATTTGGATGGAGAGTGAACATCGAGTTCACACGCCACCTTCAACATGAGAGTAAAGTCTCTACTCTGAGTGTTGCAATTGTAAAACTGTACAGATTTTCGGAATGAATGAACCTTGCATCATAAGAGTATTTTTAAGCTCCTTAAATCTGAATGGTTTATGTTTTGAAGTGATAAGATAAACATAAACTATCGAATCAGTAAGAATCTAGTATAAATTGGGCTTCATACGTATGATTTAAATGTTTAAGAGGCTGGGCCACAAGTGGCGTGAGGTTTCCCAATTTCAAATGCCCAAATTCATCGAAGACAACTACAAGAATTAATGCATTTGAATGAAGATAATACTTACTTGTGTAGTCTCGGATGTTAGGAAAAAGGAATTGTGCAGTTCTGTTAATTCCAAGAGAAGAAGACAGATAATATAGATGTCTCAATTTGAAATGACAAAATAAACCAAAAACAAGTAGCAGAATTGATGTATCCAAACAAGGACAATACTCACTACAAACAACGCAAGATGAAGCGTCTATCTAAAAGGAGGATATACAATTGAAGATTTTCTTATGATAAAAAGAGAGGAGAAGAAATTGCACATTTTCATTTGCTTCCCAAAGAATATCATCCATATCCAGCAATTTCATTTGTAATTATATTATGAACAATGAGTTCACGAGTACACTAATATTTTCCAATTTTCACCCAGGTATATATATCAACAACTATTAAAAGAGAGGATATATGTATGACACTGAACTTCAAGGTAAACACCTTACCTTTTTCTTTCAAGTATTATATATATATTGCTATAGTACTTACAGCTTGTACATGGATCCAAGCACAATGTCACACCACATGTTAGAGCCACCTAGGAGAAGCATAACATACAAAGGTTCAAGTCTCAACACTCAGAAGCATCGCCACGATCAAGCCTGGAATTATGCAACATAATACAGCAAGTCACACAGAGTTTCTGAACTAGCTTGTAAGAACATGTCCACTAACCAGAAACTCACCCTTGATGCTCCTCCAAATCCTTCACAGCCTTGAATAAGGCATGGAGACACATCTTCTTAACCTGTGACATGGAAACAAATAAAATCTCATAATGTTCCAATCAAGTTGGAAACTTCACTTCATTTTGGATAAAATAGCTATCCTCAATTCTATTGGTATGAAGAGAAATTTTTATATTTATCTTAAAAATAAAATCTAAATATTTTATTAAGTCTTCTTATCCTTCAATTAAAAAGCTCATACGGCAGGAAATAATAATATGACTAGTTTTATGATGTAGCATGAATTTGTGCCATTGAAGGCCAATTATACGCAGCAATCTACAACAATGCAAGCTAATCTGACACACTTCAGCTGCCTCCATTGCTTCAAAAGTGCACTTCTGGACCCCAAATATATGAAGTGTACAAAATAAAACTTACTAGCATGACCATAATGAGTGGACTCAGTGGATTAGTTTCTGTTTCAAAATCAAATCCTATTACAAAGAAGAGTTGTGGAGATGGGATTTATTCTATGGTTATATTTTGCAATTTTGTTGAAAACTTGTTTTATCTACAATGCAGAAGTATAATTGTTCTTTTTTAATATATACTGGTTGACAACCATAAATTTGAATTTTTTTTGGTGTGAACCAACTGCATTAATCCGGATTGAGCTGGGAAGGCCACACGATTGGCAAAGCTTTCTCTACCAAGTTTTAACGCAATTGCATTTCCTGGGTCTTGAACCCATAAAAAAAGTAGAGGTTGGCATGGTTACCTCTAATTTGTCTTCCTTGGACCTGTGATTTTCAGGAAGAATGCGAAACTCCTCCGTCAAACGGATACACTCAGGGACATTTTCAGGGGAGACAAAGTCAACAGCAACTTTTATACATGACTGGAAAATAAATAAAGCAAATGGCATATTATGATCATGTGAACTTGCGATTAAAAAACTCAAACAGGAAATTTGTGGTACATGCCAATACACAAACTATATTACATTATAATTTTAACATATATATTCAAAATAATAAAAAGTTCAGTAAGCTACATCTACAAGAATTTTACAGTAAAAGGAACTTTGTTCTAGAATATAACATTTAGAACAAAGGAATCATCACTATGCTAAAGACCTTTCGTTATCCATTGATTGGAAATATTTTAAACTCAAGCGCAAGTATTTACCAAAACCTGCTAGGGGTTTTTGTTTGTGTTAACCCTTATCTGGCAAATGTTTTACTTACTCCATTAAATTTGATGAACAATGCTAATGCAAAACTTTAACTGCCACACTTGGACAGTGGTAGCCTTAACCTTTAAACAAGCATGTGATTTAAAATCCAAGATTTGACAGATTCATCCTACATGATTTTATATAGGAAATATGAAGGCAGGGAAAATTAGCTTTGACATTTAAATGAGAATAAGTTACCACGGAGCAGTATTAACTAATTGAGGAGTTCTAGTTAGGCTAACCTAACATTTCTTGAGATGTACTTAAGGTCAATACAGGAGATATAAATATAAAAGAGCATGCCACAAGTTGCAGTTTTACCACCTTGAACTGAACATATGATCATTGAATTTTGTCTCAAACTTGTAGCAGCTCACAACATTTCCAGTAATTAAGGTGAAACTTAACTCCTATGTTTGAGCCTTGCATACCTCAGTAAAAAGGGACACATCAAAAGAATTCAATAAATGACACACCGACTTCTAATCTCCATGGGTATAAATAATGATCGAAACCCAAAAGACACCATACTTGGAAATTTACATACCTTGATATTTCTAACTTGATGGGGACATCCAGCAGGTATGAACACTGCATCTCCAAGTTTTTGAACAAAAGTCCAAGGCTCTACTCCTGCACAAAGTATCAGGTAGTTTTTTTTTTCTCTCTTTGTTTCCTTCTGAAAACATCTGATTTTATTGCTAAGAAGAAGGGAAGTGACATTGGCCAGCCAAGCAATAAATAAGCACTAACCAAATTCTTCCTTGAGTTTCCTTTTATGATGCAAAGTTAGGTAGAAAATCTGATCATGAATGGGGTGCACAACCTATAAAATTGAGAGGAAATAGATATTATTATATATAAATCCCACAATCATAAAATTGTTGTCGATTTATACTTTAAATATTAGGATTCATTAACTACTGAACAGTTCATTCTATATTAAATATTTCAATAGAGAAATACAAAAACAAAATATTTGAAGTAGCAATATATTTTCTCCATGGAAGAAGAATCATTGTTTAGGGAGAAATTGTCGAGTTATTCTGTAATGCAGTAACCCAGACATTTAATCCTATCAGTTTATACCTCTATTTCCTATTCGCACCTCACTCCGTAAATGAGGTTAAACCAGTCTCCAGGGGAACCACTGACCACTCTCTATCCTTTCTATTACTGAACGGATTAGCTTTCTTCTAACATTTAAAGCTGCTGCACATATCTTACAGCATTCATGTTTAAAATTCATAATGATTTGGTTTAAGGAATTGTATTCAAGAAATTTAGCTTTTGATTCGGATTTCAATTTTCAAAGACACATCAGAGCACAACTTATTTTCAAGTGGCTCGTGATTTTTTTGCAGAAACAGAGAATTCATTTTCAAAAACCAGTATACAGAGACCAAAAGTTTATCTTCTTCCTCCTCTTTTTTTTTTCTTCCAAAATATGTTTCCAAGTATTGTTGCAAATAAGAGAACATAAATAAAATCACCACAACTACAGGCTTCAAATCCTTTAACCCAAAAGGGAAGAATTTTAAAAATGAATTTACATTACTCTTACCAGTGATAAATACCCATATAATAAACAACAGAACATCAATAGCACTCAGTGGTGATAAATATTCATGATCAGCCTATAACTTCTATAATGCAAGCATTCCAAGCAAGAGTTAATGCACACATAACAATGAAGATTAGCTCTTACCCGCTCTACTGGTGAACAAAGTGTATGCCTGAATTCTCTGTGGTGCTTTCTAAGATACTCCTGAAGCTTCGGCACATCTTGTCTCCTAAAAATATCCCAAACAGCACCTCCCTCTGCGGCTTCCATTTGATCAAACTCATTTTTACATACTAAAATTTGATTGCCAGGAAACTGATCCTGCTGATGCAATTCATTTTTTAAAGGATGCACACCCTGGAAATCATTGTCACCATCTTTTACCTTTCCATTGTTTTCCTCTGCTCTAGTTTCACCTTCGTTCTGGCCCTTAGATGTTCTGGACTTGGTATCCAACCCATTTGATTTCAATCCACTCATCTTTCTACGGTGAGCGCCCCCTTTTCTTTTTTTACTCTTTAGAGCTCTATTCTCCATATCAATGTTAATTTTATCTTCACCAACGTCTTCTGCTTTAGAAACCACAGCGTGGTAGCTTTCTCCCACCTGACCATTAATACCCAGTGCATTCTTGTGATGCTCAATGTCAACCCCACTCTTAGCTTCATCCTCCACTTTTAAGCCACTCCTAGAATATAAAGCCACTTGATGAGCTGAAGTAGAAATTGTAGTAACTTCAACTTTCACAGCACCTCTCATGTCATTATTCTCAGATAAAATTTTCTGATCTGCAGAAAAACATGAACTTTTGGGTTTTGGTTTTACATCAGAAGCACCATCACCACCTTTTCGCTCAATACACCCATCAATTGGTGGTTTATTGTTCACAGGCTTTCCGCAGGTTCTCCCATTTTCTAGTAGTGAAGCTCCAACAAAGGGTGAACCCTCATTATACGATAAAGTGTTGACTGCCTCTGACTCAAATTTACTGTTGGAATATGACAGGTTTCCGTGAACTTTACAGTTACCAGAATGCATGGTACCAAATAATTCTCTTTGATCTTCAGCAGAATGTCTCTCCCTTAATTTTTCTATTTTAGCAAGCTGTCGATTGCTAAGCGTCACTTTTGCATGGTGGGTTAGAATATTTACCTGAGTTTTAAAACAGCAACTAGTTAACCACCTGTACTGCAGCTGATGCAAATTGTAATATATGCATAGCAGACAGTTTAAGTCTTTAAGATGGAAACTGAGAAAACCATTTGACAATGGAATTT
Source organism: Pelargonium myrrhifolium (assembly GCA_036897405.1). Lineage (NCBI taxonomy): Eukaryota > Viridiplantae > Streptophyta > Magnoliopsida > Geraniales > Geraniaceae > Pelargonium > Pelargonium myrrhifolium. Next base: position 6,418 of record JAYMTK010003668.1, on the reverse strand, counting down.
GCCACGGAAGGATCTCAACTGCTGCAATGGTTTACAATATATAAGGATTTCAAGCTTAACCAGCAAATTAGTGTTCCCTACTCAAGATGAAAAGTATGAGTGTACTACAGTAATATCCACCCTCTTTGCTTATCCCTAATAGTCAACACAATCATGAAAAGGGGGGAACCACAAGCATAAACATAAAGAAATCTGTCCATTTCTCTGCCTATCCATGATAGCCAATGCAAACATGATGAATGGAACAATAAACATAAACATAGGAACTAGGAAGTCCGTGTATTAGAGACATCTGTGACTTGATTACCTGATTTAATTTTGGTTTCCCTTTGTTAAATGACTAGATTACTTCTACTTGAATATTTACAATATATGTATAAACTTGAACATCAATACATAATAATACAATTATCAAGAAATAAAAATTGCTATCTTCATAAACAGAAAGTAAGGAATCAGTAATTCTCAAATATCAATCCTTTTACATGAAGATTGATGATGAATAAGAAAACATATATTATTCTCATCCACACAGCCTATAGCAGGCAAAATATGACAAAGATACAAAACCTACCTGAAATTGTCCCTAGTATCTGAAATTCTTAATATATTTAAATAATGAGCATAGTTCAAAGTCAGCAATGAACTATACTAGTTTCATGGGCTCAGATTGGGGCGACCCCAATAAATTCCTAAAAGATAAGCAGTTCTACACAGAGCCAAATTATTACTAGCCAGAACACCAATATATTCTCCCAGTGAAAAAGTAGAAAGACAATGCTGCCAAAAATGTAGATTTATATTTACCGCCTAGATTTCAATGATTCAAACAGTATTACATATGATGCCCAAAAAAAAAAAAAGTATGTAGCTTATAGATGATTTCTTGTACTTTTATGTTTTAGCATGTTAAATTGAAAGACATACCGCATCCGACATGTCACAGTGAAGCTTGGTCACAGAATCTCCACGTCCTAACTCATTAGCAAATCCATATGCTATATAAGTTTTAGGCCCCAGGTCCGGCTTTAGAGCCTTTGGGGGTAACTTAGTAGCAACATTAAGAATGCCAGAATGAGGATTTGTATATTGCACAAAAGGTAAGGCTTTCATAAACTCTGCAAAATGCCGCGGTAAAAGTTCTTCAAAGAAATTAGTAGGAGGCCAATCTTTCAGTTTAAGCATCTCAGGCCATGAGTCACTGTGAGCACGACCCTCGGCATACCCTCTGAAAAATTGGTGAATATTGATTTCAACCTGCATTGGGAGAAAGCATGACATCATCCATCCATTAGCACTATGAAGAAGCAGGTTTGACTATTCATGTTTCCTACTCTGAAGGACATATATCTGATCCACAGCTTGAAAGCCAAAATTGCAATGGAAATAGAAGGTAAGCTATGGTTTGAACTTTTAATGGATACTTCTCTGAAGGAGAACTGATTTCAAAGATTTATCAAAAATATCCACTGAGTACTTATTGGAGATTTTCAGAACGTGCACTGCATGAAACAAGGACATGTTCCCCAAATGGTTTTCAGGACTCAGTTGATTACTTGAAAAATGGTTGAAGGCAGATATGCAACATTCAACAACAAAACTAGAAACTAAAGATTTTTTTCACTCTGCAAAAGTCATATGGGGAAAACATTTGCTCATAACAATGTTGAGGCGCAACAAATCGAGCTTATGCAATAAAAATAAAAGCCACTACAAACTCATTTCCACTTAATGGTGGTTGCATCATTAAGTAGGGCCATAGGTGCAATAATTTGGAGGACATACTGAGCATTGACATCTGAAGTAGAAATGTATCTATTTAGTTACCATTTCAGATAGGAAAAACAGTTCCTAGATGCCTAAAGCTCCTTACCTGACACTGTAAGGGAAAACGTCTCACTCAAGTAAAGCTGCCAGGATAGACTGATTTTGGAGAGAGAGAGAGAGAGAGAGAGAGAGAAGTAATGAAAAAAATGCACACATTATACCAGAAGTTTCTTATAACTTTTAACAATCTTTAGTTTTTTTTCGTTCAAGAGACTCAAGGATGTATTTCCCTTCATAGAAATAGGGCTCAGAAATGAGAATTTGAGTTGATATACTTTAAGTTTCAATGTTAGACTAGAATCAATCTCAACCAAAAAACAATGAAACCAAGAGTGTAGACCAAACAAGAAGATGCTATAAAATTAGAAAATATTTATGATGGAACTTCTAACAAGCATTAATATTGAGTGCAAAACAACAACAATAAGACCAATATGAAAACCAATATCCGGTAAAAACTACAGTTACTCAAATAGAAAATATTATCATAGTGCCTATGGAAGAAAATAAAAGGTAATAACTCTATAGCATTATAACTTTTTAAAAACATTTCTATAATTGTAAAATAATGAGGAACTATGCCTTACAACTTATATTTCCTTACCTCACACCAATCTAGACAGTCAATTGCTTTCTCTGATAGACGTGAAGGGCCCTTAATTGATCTCTCACGCAAGGCTCGCCACATTACCATTGGCTCCCAACTCAACCCAGAGGTATTTTCAAGGACGTTGCTAACAATTACTGGCTCTCCCTTGATCCAATGCCTCTGGAAGTGCTCCAGATTCCCATGAGCGTCACTTGCTGAAGGGTAGTACAGATAATTGTCACTGGCATCTTCTCGAGAGGCGGCTTTTTGTAACTTCTTATTTCTAGAGTCAATCTCGCCATTAACTTTGTAACATGAACAACTTTGTGTTGAAATCTCTGGTAAATCCATCAGTTTGTGGAATCTGAGTAATCTCTCTACTTTCTTCTTTAGATCTGAAATCTGATTATCTGAAAAAATACACTTCAGCTCCAGCCGATCATGTCCACAACCACCGATGCCCTTTGGTGGACAGGGGATGTCACCATTGTTTTTCACTTTACACTTAGATACTGTTCTCTTCAGATCCATTGAGCTTGACTCAAGGCATAACTCAGAAGATCCTTTTGTATCTAACATAACAGCCTCAGATGAACCTTCATGTAAGTAATCTTTCTCATTGTCTAGATGTTGCACAACAAATTCATCATCACCTCCTTGCAAGCAGCCTCTACGAATTTCCCGGCAACAAGTAAGGCAAAGATCATATGAACATTTTATGCACCTCCTATGAAGATCAACTATTGAGGTTTTGCAATTGTTGCTGCCAAAACATATAGGACATAAATCTTTGAGCAGTAAAAACATAGAAAATAAGGAATTCATGTGAGCAATTACCATACCAGTACAAACGTTCATCTTCATAACAAAATGCTGCCTCCAAGTTTATCTCCGATAGTGGTAACCCTGTCCAGATAACCATCATAACAGACAATCAAAATGGTGAAGCATTGAATGAGTCATAATTTTCATTATGACAGGTTAACTTTCGCAAATCACGTCTGAAGCATCTCTGATAAAACAAACTTAAGGCATTTATAACAGCCCACGAAATTCTGGTCCATCAGGCATGCTCTTTCCCTTGGATTTCATTTTGTGAAGCAAGTTAAAACTCTTGAATCTTGTCATTACTATTATTATTATTATTACTTTTTAATAGAACTGGCCCACTGAGCTGAACTACATAACCCTGGGGTAGCTCCCCTCACCACCCAACAAGATTCAAACCCACAACCTCTACTAGAAAAGTTTGATGCTGGAACCATTGGGTTGTCCCCTTGTGGAGTCATTACCATTATTTGGAATGGACAAGGGTACACTTGTTCGATACTTATAATTATCCAGAACCGGAAACAACAAAAGCAATATGCAATGATATGCAAATCCTACCTAAAATACTAGCCTCCATTTCCTTTTCTACCGTCTGGTCATGATCAAATTGTTTGAGGAAAGGATATAATACATGTAACAAATACTTTAAATGCTGAACTTTTTCTTCTTCATTTTCTGGCACCATTGAACTTTTAGTATCCTAAAAGGAAAAAAAAAATGCACAAATTATAGAGAGGAAAACAATAAATAAAATTGTAAACATCAAAAAGCAAACAAAATATACATGCTGCCACAACCAACCTCATCCTTTTTACGCAAACATGCTTTGCAATTGCAATTTCCACGACAATATGGGCAAATTTCTGCTATTGCTTCCTCTGTCAGTTGTGGATACCTATATTTGTTGATACAAGCACAAATTAAGCAAAATATACTCACTAAACAAAAGCAAAGTATTTAATTTATGAATTGTAAAGTCGAAATATAGCTAAAGGCAGACAAATTTAACTAACTCACTTGGTGAAAACTGTAAGAAATGAATATATGATATCCACATATTGCCCAAGTCTTCAACTGGCTAACTACATTGCTACTTGTAAGGAAACTAAACTTATCCATATAGGAATGAAGATATGATGTCCACATATATGATACATCCTAACGTACAAGCAGTTATGCTACTTGTAAGGAATCTAAAACTGTCAATCTAGTTTCCATTCAATAAGCTCCACTCCAGTAAGATGCAAATTTAAAGGCAATGCTTAATTTGGTTTCTATTTAGTGATTGTCATCACCTGTTTTCCTTTCATTTTCATCATTCCTTGAAGTTACAAAATGGAGTTGTGATGACTGATGAAGGTTAGTTAAATTGATGCGCCAACTCACCATCTTTTAATGCATAGGACACAAAACCTTTTCCGGCTGCATTTTCGACAACGGATCACAGCCTTATCATTCTTATAGCACTGATGGCATGTATGACCCTCGTCCTCTTTGCCCTGTTCAGGTAAGCGGAGTATGTGAGCTCAAATGAGAATCATAACCACTACTATGTTCACAAAAGAATAGGACTGAAAAGAAAGCAAAACAAGAATGTGATTGAGAAATGGTTTAGGATCCTCCATGACAAAGCAGACCCTAACCACCACCCAAGCGAACAGTCATCCACCACCACAGCCAGTAACACATGAGTGCCAACCAACAACACTGTCAATGCAGCTGAGCAATGTCACTGCACCACAATCAACACTATTGCTATTTATCCATCTACCACCCTCACAATCACTGCTACTACCATCTCATTTCGCTATTAACAGTTTACCACCTCTATCCACAGACTAATCAGAGCTTCATACACCCATCCAATACTTGTTCTGTTTTACTTACAAAACACAACAAAGGAACCAAACATGCTGCAAGTTCATTTATGAATTAAGACTATTAGCAGCAGCAACAGCTACCTAACATCTCAAAATTATTAACGATAAAATTAGCTATAATTTTCTGTCAGAGAAAGAAAAATTGAACTCACATTGGCATTAATATTTATATCCTTGCCCCGATCATCTGAGGCTGATTCTTCTTTGAACTTATCCTCAAGTAGTTTACCAGTCATTCGTTCCCTGGCAAGGAGTCTCCTTATTTTCTCCCTGGTCTGAGCACTACTTCGCCTTCTCCCTGACAGCTGATTTTCTTCGCTATTCTTCTTCATTTCCACTAATTTATCCTTCCTACCTTCCAAAACTTCAACTTTAGCCCTCTTGACCACCTTACTCTTCTCAAACCTCTCTTCTTCACGATCTCTCTTCTTTTTCCCTAAGAGCCCTGTACTTGAGGTCTTAGTCATGGAAGAAGAACCAGCTTCGCCGCCATCAACGTCACCAACTCTTCGAACACCGCCATGCTCGTTCTCTTCTTCGCTACCGCCTCGCTTCTGATCACAGAAAATTACTTTGCTTCGGGACTTCCTCACTGAACTGACGAGAGCTTCACTCTTCAGGTTCTTCATAATCTTCGCGATCACTTCTTCTCCTTCTTCATCATCTCCACGTACTACAGAGCTCGTAGAAACCACAGCACTTTTCGCTTTCCTCTTCGCTTCCGCAGTCCTGATTTTAAGGTAATGGTACTCACATAAGGTCTTGTCGTGGATCTTCCAGTGGCAGCAGCGCCACGTCCTGCCGTCGCTCTTGATGCAGCGCAAAGCGTCCGGCGGTATTAGTTCTGGCGGCAGAGGACCACCGAAGTATCGATGGAGCTCGTACCTGTCCGTTTTCATTGTAGGAGTATCGCAGAGCAGAATTATGCAAGGAAATAAGAAGGTTTTTGATTTTGGGATTTGGTTTTTGGTTTTTTTGATATGAATTTGTGTTGCTCCCTCTCAGGAGTCGTGGAAATGAGAAGGTGGTAGTACGGTTCTCGTTTTTCGCGTGACTCTGAGATTGAGTGGGACAGGTAGAAAGAGAGAGATTTTATTTGTTTTATTTGTTTTTTTTTTTTTTGGTAAAATGAGGAAAAATGAATTTTGAAATTGGAGGGGGATTCACACATGTATTAATTTTACACGTATTTTTACGTGTCTTTAATGATAATGGAAAATGTTTAGATTTATAATGGATATATTTCAACATTTTAATGTATTTATTTATCCTACACAGTTTTAATTGTATT
>JAYMTK010003667.1:0-12009 GCA_036897405.1 Pelargonium myrrhifolium | reverse complement strand
ACCATTGTGCCCCTATATATGTATATCATATATATTGGGGATGCGAATATTGGGGATCGCAGGGGCTTTCCTTATGGGGATGCCTGAAAGGGTTGGTTTCCCGCTCCTCTCCAGCTCGGTCCCCTTCTACAACTTGGACTTTGGCCTTCAGGCTGTTGATTTCTTCCATCAGTTTCGTCAACTGCGGATCATTGGGTGTCTACCCGGAGGTGGGGACGACTGGTGGCGCAGCGGGAGTGTCCACCTGAGGCGTCTGGAAGAGTGGGCTCAGGCGCACTGGCAGGAGAAGGGCCATTGGCGTTACCCTTGCCTGTTGTGCCGCCTGGGCTATTGAGTTGGCTCCCGCGTAGAATGGGGAAGCCAAGAATGCTTGAAATGCTGCCTGCATCTCGAGCGTCACTACTGTTGGAGCGGTTGGGGCAACTGGGGCTGCCTGATTAGTTGCAGCCGCTGCAGCTGCGGCCGTTTGCTGTCGCTGCTCTCGGGCTACACGTCGGTCCATGCTTTGGATGGAGTCTTCAATGATCACCTCATCCCTCAGGAGTTGGTAACTACGGGTGTTAACCCTCTGATTTGACTCCCTTTCACCCTCCAGGGGGTGGTTGCTTTTGTTGCGCGTCCTCCTTCCTCGACCCTCTCCTCCTTGGGAGAGCCTGTCAAATACTGAACCTCGGGGTCGATCACCCGGAGCGGGCGGACCTGTTGTGCCCAGGGCCCTAGGTGGAATTGTTCTGGGCGCCTGGTTGTTCAATCTTCCCCCTCTAGGAGGGTTCAGAGTTATGTTGCCTTGGTTCACAACTCGCGCATCGTCACCATCAACCAAGACTGGTATAACAGGTGTTGCAGCGGGGGAAGTGACCAAAGCCTGGGTTGTGCCTATGGCAGTAAGGCAAGTAGCAAGCCCCATGAGCTGTTCGGACGCCTACTTAAGTAGGTCCTGGGGCGTCGGGGAAGGGACCAACCCGAGCTGGGAAGTAGCAAGAGCGACATCCCTCTTCCTCTGGGCGGCTTCCTTAGCCATCCGGGCCTCCTCGACCCTTTGCTGGTTAAGCTTATCGCGGAGCTCCTCAAATTGAGCTGCGATGTCCGGGTCATTGACCTGAATGGTCATGGTCTGTTTATCCACTTGAACATTTCGCCTTCTTCCTCCTCCTCCACCGTTACCTCGGCGGGTGGTGGAGAACCTTTGGGGCCCTGGACTTTCATCTCCAGCTTGGGTGCTGGTATCATCCCCAAATCTTCTGCTGTTTTCCATTTGTGTCGTCCGGTGATTAGGGTACGTGGGCTTTCAACACGTTCCCGACAATGGAACCAATTGATGTGGCCTTTCTAACTGGGTGCCACGTCAAGGCACTAAACTACGTCGTCTGGTCTTCTTTTCCAAGTGCAAGTTCAAAGGAGGCGGCAATGGGCTACTGGTCTCCTTAGGCCTAATCTATATAGGTAGAGCAGGTCCGGGTCCGGTCAGTAACCTGAGTCCTGCGAACAGTAGCGCACTGTTAAGCGAAGTCCCAGATGTGGGTCCGGGATATCGCCTCCGGCGTGAGAATCAGTTTCTCTACCACAAACGGGGTGATTAAGTCACCAACTTGTGCTCTCAGATCAAATCAGTTAAGATTGCTAGATCTTACGAAGAACACTGAAGAACACGAAGAACAACTTGAATGTGTGTTCGTGCTCTTCTCTCTAAACGCACAAGTACAGAAAAGTAAGTGAATTGACCGAACTTACAAATGATGGCCTGAAGCTCCTTTTTATAGGGGTTTAGGTTTACCTGTGGGCCTCCATGGCCGAATGGGGCTTCCAGGCCCAATGGGGGTAAGCCCCTCTACTTGGGCTGGGAGCCCTTTGCTCCTCTAGGCCTCCTACTTTGGGCAACTTTCTTGCCTTGGGCTTCCCGCCTCTAGCGGCTTTTGACCTTAGGCTTCCCGCCTATGTCCACTTGTCTTTATCGAGCCGCTTAGAGTGGCCTACTTTGTTGGGCTTGCTTGTACTATGCTTCGCCTCTTGGTTGGGCCTTCTCGACCCACTATCTTTGGACCTCCAAGACCCCTCAACTCGGGTCTTGGGCCTTCAGGTCTCTTTGACCAATGGCTTGCGCTGACTCTTTGACTAGTCGCCTCGCCACGTGTAGCTTTCTTATTGGGGCAAAATGCTCCCGACATTTTGTGCATCATCACCGTGTATTTTCCACAACCAATGAATCGTCGACCTGGATTCTCCGACGACTCGAAAATTCTTATTGGAGCAGGAACACCACACTCACAGTACAATATCCTTCTATGTTCATCTTTTCCACGTCTATAGCTATGATTTGCACCGTCGACACGATTCGCACCACCAACACCTCCATGAATCATTTTTTCTTCAACGATTTGGTCTGAATGTTGGCCAATTTTTCCCTTACTTACGTTGTGCAATTCTTCGCATCTAGGGTTCCCAAAAATAAGAAGATGATGGTTATATATTCATATTATAGCACTAAAGGGTAGAAAGGGCATTAAAACAAAATTATTCGTAGGTGCAAGACACGTCACTTAAAAAATCACGATTACTGTCAGTTTAAATGGAAAAAGGGTTGTGCACAAGTTGAGGGGGTTATCTGCCAACGGAAAATGTTAAAGGGGTTTATGTGAAAAACCTTCAAAGTTTGAGAGGTGTATCTGCAATTATCCCTTAATTTAATACTAATAAGAACTTTTTCATGTTACAATTAGCAGCTGTAGGAGTTGTAACACACAATATGAGTTAGAATTATCAACATGCAACTTCAAATTCAATGCCAAGTAGTTTCATATAACTTCTTATAAGTTTATCTTAATTTGTATTGCATTCCAAATATTTGAAGCAACTTTAACATTCAATGTCAAGGTAGTTTCAATGATAATCTTTAACATATTTGAAGCTGATACAGCCTATGCCCAGCTCCACCAATAATTATGGGTATAATCCATAAGACTAATGTATCAATTTTTGCTCAGAGTAAAGTTCAAGCGGGTGCGGGAGAACGTCACTCGGCTATTTGAATTCAACCCTAGCCCCGAGATGCGACATGATATGTTGATATATTGGCCAAAGTTGAGCGTGTTCGCCACGAATAAAGATTTTTGGCGCCATGAGTGGGAGATGCATGGAATATTCTCTCTCATGTCGTGTGAAGAATACTTCACGAGAGTTCTACCTAATGCAGATGATATCCGATGTACTTAATCTGGTTGGCACGTGGCAATGCAAATGCGCAACAATGATAGTGGACAACTCATCACTATAAGATATTGTATTTGCTTCTTTAATTTTATTAATCATGTTGGCCTACAATTGAAGCAACAAGAGTAACATAAAACGTTCTGTGCTTATCTAAATCAACCTCAAATCCTCCTAACTAGTAAGAACGGAAGTAAGCAAATAGTAAACAAAATAAAATTTAAAAGGAAAAAAGAACAAGAAAAATAAGTCTAAAGAGAATGATTATAACTTCTTGATTTGTGTAAATGAAACTCTCCTCTATTTATACTACAAATCTTATAAAATTAATGACTGTGATTCAAAATACAAGAGCACAATCTACATATATGATTTAAGTTCTAAAAAAATCTACCATTTCTAAGAAAGTATGAATTATTTCATACAAACCTACAAAGCTCCTTAGATATGCGTACGGTTGAAATCAAAAGTTCCCCAAGTCTATAGAACCTTCCACAAAATGTATGACACATCTTTGAGTTGGACATTGTAAATGTTTGAGCTCGAACTTGTATAATTTTAGACTCTTACAAACGTTATTCATTTTGCAAATGACAATCACATGTGCAAGTCTTGTATTTTTTCGAGTTATCCAAACTCTTCAATAATTCTAGGTTCGTGTGTATTGACACATTTCTTAGGTTTAGCTCGCAGTTATAGTTTTGCCTTATTTGAATCTTTGTAAACCATTTTTATTTATTAATTATTCAGAAACCATCAATCCTATATGTCGTATTTTGTCAATACACTCGTACAAACTTCAGAATTTTTCTAATCTTTATGGTGGAGCAGAGTTGTTTCTACTTACCGAGTTAAGACTCGTAAACTTATTATTTTATTACGATGAGTTTAAAGTTGATATTAACTAATAGTAGATATCAACATTTTATATTTTTATTTTACTCATATATTTGAGATGATATTTATAAGTCTTAGATCACTAAAAAAAAGTTATGAACTGTAACGGAAATCTGTAACAGAAATTTTTTCATCACAAACTAAGACATAAATCATATTTTTTCGTCACAATTATGAATTTTTGTCAGAACTTGTGACGGGATTTTCTGTCACAAGCGTTTGTGACAACATGATCAATGATAGAATCATTATGTCACATTTCCGTCACATAATGAATTTTGTGACGGAATTGACAAAATCTTCTGTCACAGATCGCGATTTTTCTTGTAGTGCTAACACAACCCTTTTTCGCCCTATTCTTTTACCTTTTAAGCTCTCAAGAGAACTTTACAACGACGATTCTTGGGCATTCTTATTTTGAGATCATTCTCAAATAATCAAATCTTGAACTCTCTTGTAGATAAGCTTCACTATCATTAGAGAGCTATCGACTACCTTCACGATCCATGACCAACTATTATGTGACAACAAGCTTCATTATCTAACTCAATACCAACTGACTTCAATATTATTGACATTGTCAAATTGAATTTGTTGATGTGGTCACAAACATCTACACGTTCCTCATCTTTGTGTTCATCAGTTGGCGAATAAGAAATACTTTATCGGAGACAATATACTTTTTGTACATATTTAACAATGTATTGATGAGACCAAACATATTGAGTTCTTGACCATTAATAAATCAAAAATCTTGCACCTTTCGATATCCATGATTTTTTCCGTTGTTTATGTTGATGTTTTATCTTCTGTCTTTTTCCACTACTCTCACTTGATTGAAACCTAACATGAGCTCTGATACTAGTTAATATTAATCAAACATCAAACTTATGGCTCTTAAGCTAGTTGTTGAAAATTAACATTTTAGGATTATTAAGCCAGAAATCCTAATTTCATTATGATATTGTGAAAGATTTTCTCATATGACCACCAATGGTGAAATTATAAACAAATGGAATGAATAAATTAATAAAAATATTCAACCACACAAACACAAGAATATTTACGTTGTTCAACCTATTGCCTACGTCCACGGGCTGCACTTCACTCTTCTTATTGAATTCTTCAAACAACTCAAGTACAAGAAGACATCAACTCTAGAAACTGATCTATTACGATCTTCTAAGAATTCTCACACAAGTTGAGATCTAATTACCTTGTCATTTTTTGTGTTTTCTAGCTCTCACAAGTCTTCATGGTCTTGCTAGCAATTAGAGTTTTACCCATTACATTTTATTTATTATAGAAGAAGGTACAAACAAATAGGAAACCTGACTACAATTGAAAATTAATCAAAACATGTTTTTCAAATTCATGTATGACGTAGCGCACGACCGTGTGTGCGACATAAACGAGTTAGGAACTGATCACACACCCGCTTAGTCCTTTTGAACGGTCGCCCAACCCAAGTGTGCGGCCGTTCTGACAATGTTGTGATGGAAAAATCAGAATCTCCTCTTGTGTATAATCATCATTATATTACAAAGGGACAAATTAATTTTCAGCTCTATCATTAAGCTAATTACATATATGCAACATATATAATAGCTAAAACTACTATATTCTAAGAAATTAGATATTTACATATCATAAAACATATATTCTACCATAGAAAATCTGCTAAATATAATGAGCAATTAATTGCATCTTGACATCCCCCCTCAAATTAATGTCGGAACATAAATAAGTATCAATTTGCCAACAAGAAATTATGGCGCTACCGAGACAAAATTTTAGTAAGGATATCCACAATTTGTAGAGTAATGGAGATATGTGGAAGAGTGATGACTTGGTGGTCATAAGCTTCTCGTATGGAGTGACAATCAACATCGATGTGTTTCTTACGCTCGTGATAGACATTGTTTGCTGCAATTTGAATGGCACTGGTGTTGTCAACATGTGATGGAGTTGGTTGAAGTTGGGAGAAACAAAGTTCTATAAGAAGACCCCATAACCAGCTAATTTCGAAACAAGTAGCAGACATAACACGATATTTTGCCTTAGTGTAGGACTTAGAGACAAAATTATGCTTTTTGCATTTTCATGAGATGAGAGCATCGCCGAGAAATATACACCATTTAGTAGTATATTTTACTGTGTATGAATATCCAACCCAATTTGTATTGCTATAGGCTTGTAGTTGGAGTGACAAACCAATAGGAAAAAATAGGCCACGACTAGGAGTGCCAATGAGGTATCAAATGAGGCGTTTGGATGCTTCTATATGGAGATGTCAAGGGGGTTGCATGAACTTGCTCACAATATGTACAACATAGGAAATATTTGGTCGAGTGATGGTAAGATAGATAAGACTATCTACTACTTTCCAATACAAAGTAGGATCCTCAGCGAGCTCTCCTTCATCACATTGATATCTCACGTTAACTTCCATTAGAGTTTCTATTGAACTACTCCTTGTGAGTCCTACCAAATGAACCAAGTCTTGAATATACTTGGTTTGATTAAGAAAAATGCCCTAAGGCCGACGATGTACCTCTAACTCCAAGAAGTAATTGAGTTGGTCGAGGTATTTCATGTGGAAAGTAGAAAGCAACAATTGTTGAATCTGAGTGGTGGCTTTGCATATCAGAGCCGATGACAATGATATCATCCACGTAGACAAGAAGCACAACTAAACCCTAAAAAAAGGAGTCATATTGGCTATGCGTTACGAGAAACCAAGAAGGGTTGACCGAAATTTCTCAAACCATACTTTGGGTGCCCGTTTCAAACCATATAACGAGTGTTTTAGTTTACAAACATCATTAGGTGAGAAAGTGCACATACTAGAGGGAAGTCTCATGTACACTTCATCTTTGAGATCACTATGTAAGAATGCATTTTGGACGTACATCTGAAGTAAGAGATATGATTGAGATGCGATAATGGCTAAAATGATTCGCACAATGGTCATCTTAGTTGTTGGTGTGAAAGTTATATCATAATCCAGTTGTTTTGTCCTTTTTGACTTAGTCAAAATTCAAAGTCCAAAACGAGGTCTTATAGTGTCATATTTTCCAAAGTCAGGGTAAGTTAGTGGGTCTTGTAGTCTGACTCGGGTCTTCGGCTATTTGGGTAGACCGGTACTTCAAGTCTGGTCCTGACCTATAATTTGTGCAGGTAGCACACCGTTAAGCGGAGTCCCGGATTTGTGTCCAAGGGACCGTCTCTGCGTGAGAAAAAGAATCTCTAACACAAACGAGTATGTGCAAAAATATGAAGATTGAAAATCTTTGTACCTCGTCCGGAAGTATCAAGAAGAATGTATGAAGAAATCGATGCACTTCAAAAAGAACACGAAGAACGTTTAAGAGCGTTTCTGAATTCAAGCGAGAAGTGTTTTGAATAGTAAATTGACCGACCATTTACATGTGACTTGTGAGTCTATTTATAGAGCTCACCTTACCTGTCACGTGGCGGCCTCTGATTGAATGGTGTCGGTGTGGACTCGATGACGTTTTGGTCTTTCTTCACTGTTGGTTCTTTTCCCTAATAGTCAAAAGAGACTCCCAATCTCGCGGGTTCATGAGCCATCAGGCTCTCATGTTGGTGTGGTCCTCTTTGATTAAAGTTAGGAGTGGATGTGTGCACTCATGTTGTTGTGAATCATCCATTTGAATTTAGTCGGAGGTCTATTTGAATATGAACAAAGTTCATGGAGCACCTTGAGGAGGATCTCGCGAACGGCCTTGCGTGGAGGGCCTCGCAGACAGCCTTGCTCAGAGGGCGGAAGGCGGCTTACAGATGGATGGATAGATGGCACGGAGGATGGCGTGCAGATGGAGGATGATCGGAGGGTCCGTGCGAAGGCCCATGTTGTGCAGAGACCTATTACGTGCAGAGGCCTGTGTCATTTGAAGACCTCCCATGCAGAGGCTCACCGTGTAGAGGCTCCTCGGGCAGCCTCATATGGATGCATGGATGGACATGCTCATTTTGCAGATGTGTGAGCTCGAATGGAGGCCTCGTGTGGACGGATAAAGGCTCTTGGGACGCTCACGGACGAGGACGTGGATGATTGCGGATGAGGACGCGGATGCTCACGGACGCTCGCAGGCGAGGATGGATGAAGCACTCGAGTGCGCGAATGGATGAAGGATGGCCTCGCGGAGCCCTTGTCGTGCAAACCTTAGTTTTGTGAAGGCTTGGTCGTTCAGGCGAGTGGCTTGTGAGGTTGGCCTGTCTCTCGTTCGGATCCTTGCACGTGCAAATGGGTGAAGAGGCGAGGCTTGCGCGGTTGGCCTATTTTTTGCTCGGATCCTTATTCAATCCGAGGTTTGGTTCAAGGTCTGAGGCAGCCTTCGTATGGTCAAGTGAGCCACATGTCTATCCCCCATTGGCCGAATTGTTTCTGATTTTTTGTGGTGAATCACCAGTCCATACTCTTGTTTATTCCCAAGCACCACTAGCCGAGCTTTATAACACTCAATGAAATAGTCAGAACACAATTTGATAGTAAATACGAGCTTATTGCCAAGAGGTTTTGCAAATTGGGGATATGTTACAACATCCCAAGTTTGGTTTTCTTCAAGTGCTAGAATTTATGCTTCAATAGCATTCTGCCAACACATATGCTTCATTACTTGTTTATAAGATGATGAAATAGAAACAATGGATAATGTGGCTGCCAATGATACAAGATTAGGAAAACCATATGTATTTGGGGGATGACTAACTCGAGTATTTTGTCTACGAGTGGCAAGTATTGGTATAGGTTCTGGAGTACGATCAACAACAAGGGAATCAACTTGAGGGAGCTATAAAGTTGAAAGTTCTAGAGCTGAAAGTGTGATATTCCGATTTGACGTAATTGATTTGCGTCTTTGATACACCAAGAGAGGCTTAGGAGTTGGGATTTTGTGATCCGACGAGGTGGGAGTAGACGAGGAATCTGGAAAAAAAGTTGGTAAACACATGTATCATAGAATGTGAAGGAGAATAAAGATTTTGGAAAGTGGACAAAAGAAACTGATTTTCTAGAAATATCACATTTCTTGATATTTGAATACGATGCAAATCAGGATCATAACAAAGAAAACCTTTGTGGTGTACAAAGTATCCTAAAAAGGCATATTTCACTGATTGAGCCGTGATTTTTGTGCGCATGTGTTTAGGAAGATGAACATAGCACACACAAAGGTGCTCAAATTAGAATAATTTGGCATGCGACCAAGTAACCTAGTGAAAGAGGAAACATTGTTCAACGAGGGAGAAGGTAATCCATTAATAAGATATACTGCAGTGTAAAAGGCTTCACACTAGAACCTAGAAGGAACAAATGACTCTAATAAAAGGGTAAGAACAACATCGAGAAGATGACGGCTCTTTCTTTCAGCCACCCTATCTTGTTGAGGGGTTGAAAGACAAGAACTTTGTGAGATTATACCATTATTCAAAAAAAAAAAAAAAACTTGAAGCAAATAAGAGTAGGGTTGTTCATTTGGTCCGGACCGGTCCAACTCGGGTGCAAATCCATCACCCAACGCCCGGACTGGCCATGCACCGGGTTCATCCCGGACCGGACTGAAAACCTGATAGACCGACCCGGTATTGGCCAGGTTGACCCGGTTGATTTTTTTTTCTTCTCAAAACTATCTATTTGATTATTCAACTATGCTACATTCTCACCCTCTATTCTTATGCACCTATAGATAAATTACAAAATTACACTATAAGTAACATAATTTTAACATTATAATTGATTTAATTGAACAACTCAAATCCAAATATGACATTACATATTGTTGGAATATGACATTAAAATAATAAATGAGGACTACAACTATCAACTTGAGTTTTTAGTTTAGTTGGTTCTCTAACATGGTATCAGAGCCGATGTGACCTTAACAGGTTCAAATCTCGACACTCCCTAAATAAATGTATAATTTTTCAAATCAATCTACTATCTCTCTTTGGCCTTCTTATCTTCTTTCTTTGAGCTTTCTACATATCTATTCTACTATGTGTTTTTATACAACTCTTCTCATCCTTCAAGCCCGTTTGAGCTCTCTATCTTCTCACATTAGCCCACCCACAAAGTTAAAATTGGGAATGGATTTCTATCTATCTCTTTTCAGTCTACCCGTAAAGCTGTAACGGGAATGAGCTTCTTTATCTTCTCTTATCAGCTCACTTGGGAAATGGGCTTCTCTATCTTCTCTTCGGTCCACCCACAAAAATAAAAGTGAAAATAGGCAAGATCTATCTCTCTTCGATCCACTTGCAAAGCCATAACAGGCTTGCACGTGAGGGGGCGTGTTGGAATATGACATTAAAATAATGAGGACTACAACAATCAGCTTAAGCTTTTAGTTGAGTTGGTTCTCTAACACATATCTATACAAATGCAACTATACAAATATACAATACGAGCATGAAGCATGTTGAAAAGTTTAGCAAAAAATCAAATATACTTGTAACTTATAATAGATAATAATATAGTTCTAATTTGATAAATAGATGCACCTAAATGCAAGCGGTTTGCCTACATACCCAAAAAAGGATCAAGTCATACGTATTTCTTAGTTCATAACCTAATGTCCATCAAATACATATAGTCCATCAAACATTAAATACATATAGTATCATCAACACAAAATTCCAAACCATCTAAATTCCAAACATTACAAACTAAAAACTAAATGTCCAACATTCACGACACCTCCACGACTTCAACAATCACCTACAAATAACAAACAAACAAGCAAATTATTGACTATAAAATAAGCATGCAATTAATGAAACATAAGATATTTGATAAACAATCAAATTCGTACCATCAAAGTTCAATTTAGGCACATGCATACATGGCACACTCACGTTGGTCGTCCATTGCTTCGGTATGCAATTCTAAAATTAAACATTGGGATTAAAATTCTAACCAATCAAAACTATCAAATGACAATAGTAAACCAATATTAACAAATAAAACAATAATTATACCTTTTTCAAATTCTTCTTGTTCTTCAAGAACTTCTTCTATGCCTACCATGAAAGATTCGGGGCGAGACGATTGACGAAGCCAGGGTTGACAACATATTAAAGATTGTGCTATCTATTTGAAATTAAAAAAAAAATTGAAATTTACAATGACTAAGCAATTTAACATAAATAATTATTTAAACCTAATATATTACCTTTGGAAGCAAAGAACTCCTAAATGCATCTAAATGACGTCCTCCGACACTGAATGCAAACTCTAAAGCAACTGTAGAAACTGGCATAGCCAATATATAACGTGCCATCCGTGAAAGAATAGGAAATTGAGGACCATGCAATTTCCACCAAAGCAAAATGTCCTTGAAACTTTTATCCTTAACGTCTTCATTCAAATACCGATCAAGCTCGAATGTTGTAAAACTAGAGGACCCCGAACTACTTCTCCATTTTTTCACTTTTTGCTCAATTGATATCAAGTACCACTCTTCCAGTTCAACATCTTTGGGTACATCATCAATAGGAACTTATGCGGGAGAATTTGATGGCCTATACATTTCATTGAACTCATCAAACAATTCACGTATAGTTTCTTGCACCATTCCTTGCATTACCCGACCTCTGCTCTCCCCATGACACTTACTGAGAGACACTTCAATACCCACCATCTTTATTTTGGGGTCAAGAACAACAACAATGTACAGTAGCATGTTCATCTTTTCCACTGCACCCCAATATTTTTCAAACTTTTCTCTCATTTTACTATTCATTTTCTTCAACTCATCATCATCGTTTTGACTCAACGATCTAATCAGGGTTTGAACAGTAGTGATATCAAATAAAGATGTGTTGCAAGTCACGTTCAAAGTAGCTGATACTTTGTTTGTCAAGTCATAAAACTTTTTCAAAATT
>JAYMTK010003666.1:0-12014 GCA_036897405.1 Pelargonium myrrhifolium | reverse complement strand
TGAGATTGATTGTCACTTCATCAGAGAAAAGATTATGTCAGGGTGCATTACTACTAGCTTTGTCAACTCCAAAGACCAGCTAGCAGACATTTTCACCAAATCTCTCCGAGGGCCTCGCATAGGCTATATTTGTAACAAGCTGGGCACATATAACCTATACGCTCCAGCTTGAGGAGGAGTGTTAGATTGTAGATAAGATGATGTAGATAAGGTAGGGTTATTATATTAAATTTCTTTCTTGGAATAGCTCTATAAATAGAGCTCTCTTTTGTAAGACATATATTTGAAATATACAGAATCAACTCTCTGATTCTACAAAGACAAACCAAACTCCATGAGTATTCAATGTATTGAATAATCCCAAATAATCAGCAATTAATTTATCGGAGCTTTTCTATTGAAATAGTATCTTGCGTGATTTACAAATTTTTTAAATAAATAAAAATATTGTATTGAAATAAAAACTCGGTATAGTACACAATTAGTAATCTACAAAGTGTTGGTGTTCTTGAATACTTTCCTAGTCCAATTACTGACTTCATGGCAAGCAATGACATGTTACATCACTCTTCTTACCCTTAAACCCTCGACAAAATAGGTGGTGGCAGAACGCAAAAATTGTCACTCAATTGACTTCAAAAACTTTGATGATAAATGTCAATCTTTCTCTTAAATTATGGGCTAATTCTTCTTGCTATGTTATCTTCTTGATAAATCGCGTGTCATATTTTGTCTTACAAATCAATTCTCTCATTCTATTTTGATTTTCAAAGAGTTGCTTCATTCTTTTCCTCCTCACACTTTTGGTCGTGTTTATTTTGTTCATTATTCAAATCCAAGACTAGACAAGTTAGATCCTAAAACACTCAAGAACCTTTTTCTAGATTATTCTTGACTTCAAAAAGGGTACTAATGATACTCTCCTACGTTAAACCACTCTTTGATATCTGCTGGTGTTTCTTTCTTTAACCATCATCTCTTCTTCTCAATCAATTCGCCTAAATCATCTACTCACTATCAGGCCTTACCTCTCCATTATTTTCACCTCTCCTTAAGATCCGCCTCCTCAGTCATCTGCAAATTCTCCTTTGCTCACTTGTCATTGTCAACCTCATCCTACTCCCACTATCAGCAAACCACTTGTTGTCGTCTCAACTAACTCACCACTTTAAAGTAATGTGATCCACTTTCCCAGTCCTGTAGGAAGCCAGTCTTATCACAACCCAATGAAAAGGCACATGATCTACTGTTAACCCTAATCTCATTTACTTTTATGTGTACAATTATCGTTTATCTCCAACTTATTTTGTTTTTGTGTATCTAATTTTTCCTTTATTATTATTCCTAAGATTGTAGGAGAAACATAATCGCATTTTGATTAGCACTAAGCTATAGTTAGCATTACACTCTAATAGTACTTGAGAATTGTTATTCTTACATCTTGGGAAGAGCTTTTGACAACTATAGTGGATTTTTACTCTAAAAGTTGGTCTATGTAGCAAAATTGATCATCTTAAGGTCCGCCTCATTGTTAAATGGTACAAACAGATCTTTAACTTGATTATGTGATACTTTTCCACTTATCATGAAGATGACTAGTATTCGAATCCTCTTATCCATAGCAGCAATGGGCAATTGCTATCTTTATCAACTTGATATCAAAAACATTACTCCATAGAGCCTTACAAAAATAGGCCTATATGGAGCAACCACTAGGATTCGATGCTCAAAGGGAGTCTAAACTAGTTTGCTAACTTGTGTGAATGGTCTTAAACGATCTCCGAAAGACTAGTTTGGAAGATTCAGCAATGTGGTCCAGGAATTTGGCATGACACAAATTGAAGCGGATTATTTTGTTTTCTATCGTCGCTCGTCATCACAGCAGTGCATCTACTTGGTGGTTTATGTCAATGATAAAAGTTATTATAAAAGTGATAACAACATAATCCAACAGCTGAAATATTATCTTATCAAACAATTTCAAACCAAAGACTTGAAAAAACACTGGTATTTCTTAAGAACTCGGGTAGCACAATCACATGATGCAGTTTCAATATCTCTACGAAAGTATGTTGAGTATATTCTTGAGGAAGCTGACTTGTTAAATTTCAAACTAGTTAACAATCCAATAAATCAAAATGTGAAACTCCTAGCAGGATATGGGGAGCCTCTAGTAGAACAGTGTAAATATCAAAGACTAGCAGGTCGACTTAACTATCACATAGTAACTCAACTAAATATCTCATTTGGTTTGAGTGTAGTAAGTTTATAAACTCCCTATGTCATGCCCCCAGTGAGAAGTTACCTTCTGAATTTTGAAGTACATGAAATCAACACTTGGAAAAGGTTTATTCTATGAAAATAAGCACCATATAGAGATGAGTTGTTATTTAGATGTAGATTGGACATGCTGTCCTTGTGATCGAAGGTCAACTTCATGGTATTGTGTCTTGTATAGGAGTATCTTAGTCTCTTAGAAAAGAAAGAAATAGAATGTGATGGCAAGATCCAGTGCAAAAGTAGAATATCGAGTAATGACCAATGCAACCTGTGAACTCGTATGATTCAAGCAATTTCTAGAAGAATTAAAATTCTACATGATGACTTTAAAGGAACTCATACGCGACAATCATATACCATGCACATTGCCTCCAATTCAATCTTCCGCGAGGAGTAAACACCTTAAGATAGGTTGTCATTTTGTAAAGTAAAAGTTGGTGCAAGAAGTCATTATTACTGAGTTTGTCATCTCCAACAATCGTTAGGCAAATGTCTTCACAAAGACAAATAAGGGTCCTCGAAGTAACTACATATGTAACAATCTTAGTGCATACGATATTTATGTTCCACCTTGAGGGGAAGTACTATAATCGTTGTAAATTAGGAGGTAGAGATAGCTATGAACTGGTTTGATTAACATTCTTCTGCAGATCTTGATATATCCTAATTTATTCGTTTGTATTATAAATTGGGCCTTGCCCACTGTGAATAAGAACAGACAATACAGATTCTCTCACCTCTCATAGAATGCATCTGTTTTGAAACACCAGGCTCCATTCAACTATCATAATATCCTTTTCCACAAAGCTAATTTCTCCGAAGTCCTATGATACTACCTCATCATGAAGCACTTAATTTATTAGCTGCTATATGCTTTTTGTTATATGATGTGAGAGTACAAGTATTTTAGACCAACTTGGATGATTAAGGCATAACAAAGTAGTTTGATATTTAATTAAAAATAGTTTGATATCTTAAATGGATTGAGAAAAAAGGGCTGGAGCAGCTTCACGAACATGGTGAGTGAACAAATTTTAGTATGACAATTAAAGAGAATAGAGACAGACAAGGTAAATGTCGTACCAAGGCCTCAACACCACCACCTGCTGCAATCGCTTCTCGATTTCTATCGTCAAATGATAAATTCCACAATGCACCCGCAGCTTCTTGCCTGTTTTCAAATTATAAAATGCCAGGTGTCAGACTAAGCCCACTAATATTGTCGCTCCTTAAACACACTTGTATAAACACGTGCACGTGTGTATCTGTCCTGCTTAATGAAACACAAGAAGTCATGCTCGATAAACTATGGTATACAACCTTCGTATAGTTTCTTCCAGAAACCCAAAGCCTATCAGAGGTATAACCTTTAGGCTTAAGCAGATAAGATATACCTGACACCTTCATGTGGAGAACGTGTTAATTGAACAAGGGCTTCAAGAGCACCTGCCTCTTGTCCAACAGCAGCATTGTTACTGTTGCTGTCTCCATGAGCAGCCAGATTAGCAAGGGCTCGAGCAGCCTATAGTACATACATAAGTTATGTAAATACTTTTTGCATCAAAATCATGCACACACAAAAACACTGAACAAGTAGAACCTGATGGAATGATTTTTACATAATCTATTAGTAAGTATATCCAGATAGCAATAACTAAACCAAGTGAAGAACATTAATTTATACCCACAACCCTCATGCTCGTGTAATTCGCAAAACTATCGCAATCGCTTAAAAGGAAAACATGCAGAGAAAGGCATCCACAACCCCAGAAAATGTGTCGTTTAACAAAAGCAGATAGGGATAGTAACCACATCTGCTATAAATAATACATACAATCAATGCATAATTCAATTGAAAAGTTCAGTTGAAACCATGCCTAACTAAAATGCATAGCTGTCCCATCAACTACACAAGTAACATCAATCTAGCATAACCCACAAGATCTGATGTAGCTAGCTCAAAGTTGATGCCTAAGTAGTTTTAATTTATTATTTATTATTCTAAAACTTATTACTGAATATTTATTATTTTCTTTTCTGAAAAGTTGTAACCTTGTAAAGGGTTGTAACCTTTGAGAAAAGGTGTAATTCAAGCCTATAAAAAGGCCGAATCTGTAACTCAATTGGCATCAATTGAAAGTGTATTATTCAGCAAATATTGAGTTCTTTGTGTTAAAATTCTTCGAAGAAAGAATTTTGTTTATCTTTGATATTCCGTTGCGTCAAGTCCCGATTACGATGTCGATTAAATGGTCTCGATTACGAGGTCCCAATTACGATGTCACGATTAAAAAGTCCCGATTATGAGGTCCAGATTTTAAGATTCCCGTTACATCGTCCAATTATGAGATTCCCATTATGAAATTTCGATTTCAAAATCCCTATTTTGAGGTCCCAATTAAAAAGTCCCGATAACGATGTTCGATAACGAGGTCTCACTTAAAAGGTCTCGATTACAAGATCTAATTATGAGTACTCATTATGAGTTCCTAATTTCGAAGTCCTTATTACGAGGTCCCAATTAAAAATTCCCGATTACGAGATTCCGATTAAAAGGTCCTACTATGAATTCCCATTTAAAAGGTCTCGATTGCGATGTCCCGATAAAAGGTCCTGATTACGAGGTCCTATTTAAAAGATCTTGGTTACGATGTCCCGATTATAATGTCTCTATTATGAGGTCCCGATTAAAAGATCCCGATCATGAGGTCCGAATTTAAAAGTCCCGATTACGAGGTCCCAATTTAAAAGTCATGATTATGAGGGTACCGTTTAAAAGGTCCCGTTATGATGTCATGATTAAAATGTCCCTATTGCGAGGCCATGATTAAAAGGACCTAATTACGAGGTTCCCATTTAAAAGTCCTGATTATAAGATCCCGATTAAAAGGTCCCAGTTACGAGGGGCCTATTTAAAAGGTCCTGGTTATGATGTTCAAATTAAAAAGTCTCTATTGTGAGGTCCCGATAAAAAGATCCTGATTATGAGATCCAAATTTAAAAGTACAGATTAAAAGATCTCGATTACGAGGTCCCGTTTAAAAGATCTTGATTGCGACCTTAATTAAAAGGTCTCGATTACGATGTCCTATTAAAAAAATTCTGATAACGAGGTCCCGATTAAAAAGTCCTGATTATGGGATTCCCGTTACGAGATACTGAGGTCGTAGACCCTATTACAAGGTCCCAATTAAAAAGTCCCGATTACAAGATTTTGATTAAAGGGTCCTGATTATGAGTTCCCGTTTAAAAGGCACTGATAAAAAGTCCCGATTAGGAGGTCCCAATTAAAAAGTCCCTATTACGAGGCCTCAATTTTAAAACGAGGCCCCAATTTTAAGGTCCCGATTATGTGGTCTCAATTAAAAAGTCCCTATTACGAGGTCCAATTTAAAAGTCCCGATTACGAGACCCTAATTACGAGGGTACCATTTAAATGATCCCGTTATGATGTCACGATTAAAATTTCCCTACTACGAGGTCATGATTAAAAAGTCCCGATTACAAGATCCCGATTAAAAGGTCCTGGTTACGAGATCCAAATTACAAGATTTCGATTAAAAGGTGATATCGATTTGATGTCCCAATTTAGATCGCAATTATGAGATCCCATTACGAAGTCCCGATTTCGAAGTCCCTATTACGAGATCCTGATTACGAGGTCACAATTAAAAAGTCTCCATAACAATGTCCCGATTATAAGATTCCCATTACGAGGTCCCGATTTCAAAGTCCCTATTACGAGGTCCCAACTAAAATGTTCCGATTATGTGATTCTGATTAAAAGGTCCCGATTAAAAGGTCTCATTTAAAAGGTCCCGATTATGATGTCCCGATAAAAAGTAACCGATTACGAGGTCCCGATTATGGGATTACCATTACGAAGTCCAGACTTCGAAGTCCCTATTAGAAAGTTTTGATTACGAGATTCTGGTTAAAAGGTCCCGATTACGATGTCCGATTAAAAAGTCCCAATTTTGAGGTCCTGATTAAAAGGTCCTGATAACGATATCCTGATTATGAGATTCTAGTTACGATGTACCAATTTTGAAGTCCCTATTACGAAGTCTCAATCAACAATTTCCAATTACGAGATTCTGAGTACAAGGTCTCGTTTAAAAGGTCTCGATTACGTTGTCTCGATAAAAATTACCGATTATGAGGTCCATATTATGAGATTCCCATTATGGGATTACCATTACGAAGTCCCGACTTCAAAGTCCCTATTACGAGGTCTCAATTAGAATGTTCCGATAACGATGTCCCAATTATGAGATTCCCATTACGAGGTTCCAATTTCGAAGTCCTTATTACGAGGTGCCAATTAAAAAGGTCTGAATACGAGATTCTGATTAAAAGGTCCCGATTACGATGTCCCGATAAAAAGTACCGATTATGAGGTCCTGATTATGAGATTCCCATTATGAGGTCCCATTATGGGATTACCATTACGAAGTCCCGAATTCGTAGTCCCTATTACAATGTCCCAATTAGAAACTTCTGATTACGAGATTCTTATTAAAAGGTTCGATTACGAGGTACCATATAAAAGGTCCCGATTACAATGTCTGATTAAAAAGTCCCGATTACGAGGTCCTGATTAAAAGGTCACGATATTGATGTCCCGATTTTGAAGTCCCTATTACGAGATCCCAATTAAAAAGTCTCGATTACGAGAACTCGATTAAAAGGTCCCGATTAAATGGTTCTAATTACGATGTCCTAATTAAAAAGTCACGGTTACGAGGTACCGATTAAAAGGTCCCGGTCCAAATTTAAAAGTCCCGTATTACAATATTCTAATTAAAAAGTCTCGATTACGAGTTCCCGTTTAAAAGGTCCCAATAAAATGTCCCGATTACGATGTCCCGATAAAAATTCCATATTCCGAGGTCTTGATTAAAAGTCCCGGTAACGAGATCCTGGTAATGAGGGTCCCGTTTAAAAGGTCCCGTTACGGTGACCCGATGAAAATGTCCCTACTACAAGGTCATGTTTAAAAAGTCCTAATTACTAGGTCCCAATTTAAAAGTCCCGATTACGATGTCTCTATTAAAAAGTCCCGATTACGTGGTCCAGATTAAAAGATCCTGATTACGAGGTCCAAATTTAAAAGTCCCGATTACAAGATTTTGATTGAAAGGTCTCGATTACGTGGTCCCGTTTAAAAGATCCCGATTGCGATGTCCCGATTAAAAAGTCCCGATTACGTGGTTTGATTAAAAAATCCCAATTACGAGATTCCGATTATGAGATTTCCATTACGAGGTCTCATTATGAAATTCCCATTATGAAGTCCCTACTATGAGGTCATGTTTAAAAAGTCCCGATTACGATGTCCGATTGAAAATCTCGATAACGAGGTCATTGATTAAAAACTCCCGATTACGATGTCTCGATTAAATAGTCTTGATTATGAGATTCTCATTACGAGGTCCCAATGTCGAAGTTCCTATTACGTGGTCCCAATTAAAAAGTCCTGATTACAATATCCCGTTTAAAAGGTCCTGATTACGATGTCCCGATAAAAAGTCCCAACTACACTGTCCCGATAAAAAGTCCTGATTACGAGGTCCCAATTAAAAAGACCCTATTACGAGCAATTAAAAGGTCTCGGATATGAGGCCTCAAATAAAAGATCCCGGTTATGAGGTCCCAATTTAAAAGTCCTGATTACGAGGTCTCAATTTAAATGTCCCAATTACGAGATTTTGATTAAAAGGTCTAGATTACTAGGGTCCCTTTTAAAAGATCCCGTTATGTTGTCCCGATTAAAATGTCCCTACTACGAGGTCGCGATTAAAAGGTCCTAAATACGAGGTCTCAATTTAAAAGTCTTGATTACGAGTATCCTATTTAAATGGTCCTGATTACGTTGTCTCAATTAAAAAGTCCCGTTTACGTGGTCCCGATTAAAATGTCTCGATTACAAGGTCCGATTAGAAATTCCCGATTAAAAAGTCCCTATTAAAAGGTCCTGATTACAAGGTCCAAATTTAAAAGCCCATATTATGAGGTCCCAATTAAAAAGTCCTGAGTACGAGGTACCGTTTAAAAAGTCCCGATTACGATATCCGATTAAAAATTCCAGATAAAGAGGTCTCGATTAAAATGTCTCGATTAAAAAGTCCCTATTACGATTTCCCGATTAAAAAGTCCCAATTATGAAATTCCCATTACGAGGTCCCAATTACGAGATCTTTATTACAAGGTACTGATTAAAAAGTCCCGATTACGAGATTCTGATTACGAGGTCCCATTTAAAAGGTCCCGATTACGAGGTCCCAATTAAAAAGTCCCGATTACGAGATTCCAATTAAAAGGATCTAATTACGACGTCCCATTTTATAAGGTCCTGATTACGATGTCCTGATAGAAAGTCCCGATTACGAGCTCCCAATTAAAAAGTCCCTATTACGAGGTCCCGATTAAAAGGTCCTGAATATGATACCCCGATTAAAAGATCCCGATTATGAGGTCCCAATTTAAAAGTCCCGATTACGAGATCCCAATTTAAAAGTCCCGGTTATGAGGTCCTATTTAAAAGGTCCCGATGTCCCGATTACGAGGTCCCAATTAAGAATTCCATATTACGAGGTCTGGATTAAAAGGTCCCAAATACGAGGCTCCGATTAAAAGATCCTGATTATGTGGTCCAAATTAAAAAGTCCCTATTACAATGTCCCGATTAAAAAGTTCAGATTATGAGATTCCCATTGCGAGGTCCAATTATAAGATTCCTATTATGAGGTCCCGTTGTCGAAGTCCCTATTACGAAGTCCCATTAAAAAGTCATGATTACGTGGTCCTGATTAAAAAGTCTTGATTACGAGGTCTCGATTTAAAAGTCCCAATAATGATGTCCCGATTAAAAGGACTTGATTACGATGTCCCGATTAAAAAGTTCTGATTACGAGATCCCGATTATGAGATTCCCATTACGAAGTCCCTATTATGAGGTCCCAATTAAAAAGTCCTAATTACGAGGTCCCGTTTAAAAAGTCTCGATTACGATTTCCGATATAAAAGTCCCGACAACAAGCTCCCGATTAAAAGGGCTCTATTAAAAAGTCCTGATTACGATGTCCCGATTAAAAATTTCCGACTATGAGATTCCCATTATGAGATCCAACTATGAGATTCCTATTACGAGGTCCCTATGTTGAAGTCTCTATTACGAGGTCCCAATTAAAAATTTCCTATTATGAGATTTCGATTAAAAGGTCTCAATTACAAGATCCTGTTTAAAAGGTCATGATTACGAGGTCTCATTTAAAGGTCTCGATTACGATGTCCCAATAATAAGTCCCGATTACAATGTCCCGATAATGAGATTCCTATTATGAGGTCCTAATTAAAAAGTTTCTATTACGAGGTCCCGATTAAAAGTTCCCTAATACGAGGCCTCGATTAAAAGATCATGATTATGAGGTCCCAATTTAAAAGTTCTTATTACGAGGTCTCAATTTGAAAGTCCCAATTATGAGGTTCCCATTTGAAAGGTCCCCTTCTACAAGGTCACGTTTAAAAGATCATAATTATGAGGTTCCAGTTTAAAAGTCCCGATTACGAGATCCCGAGTAAAAGGTCCCGATTACGAGGGTCCTGTTTAAATGGTCTCGATTACAATGTCCCAGTTAAAAAGTCCTGATTACGTGGTCCCAATTAAAAAGTCTCGATTACGAGGTCATGATTAAAATGCCCCGATTACGAGGTCCTGATTAAAAAGTCCCGATCAAAATGTCCTGATTACAATGTCCAAATATAAAAGTTCCTTTTACAGGATTCTGATTGTAAGGTCTCGATTTCGAGGTCCCATGTAAAAGATCTCAATTGTGATGTCTCGATTAAAAAAATTCGATTACGAGATCCCGATTATGAGATTCCCATTACGAAGTCCCTATTATGAGGTGTCAATTAAACAGTCCTGATTACGAGATCTCATTTAAGAAGTCCCGATTACGAGGTCCGATTAAAAAGTCCTGATAATGAGGTCCCGATTATGAGGTCCTGATTAAAAATTTCCGATTACGATGTCCCGATTATGAAATTCCCATTACGTGGTCCCGATGTCGAAGTCCCTATTACAAGGTCCAAATTAAAAAGTCTAGATTACGGATTCCGATTACGAGGTCTCATTTAAAAGGTCTAGATTATGATGTCCCGATAAAAAGTCACGTTTACAAGGTCCTAATTAAAAAGTCCTTATTACGAGGTCCCAATTAAAAAGTCCCTATTACGAGGTCCCGATTATGAGGTCCTAATTTAAAAGATCTTGATTACCCGGTCCCAATTATATTCTCGATTACGATGCTCGAATTAAAAAATCCCGATTACCAAGGTCCCGATTAAAAAGTCCTGATTATGAGATTTCCATTATGAGGTCCAATTAAGAGTTTCTCATTATGAGGTCTCGATGCCGAAGACCCTGTTACGAGGTCTCAATTAAAAAGTCCCGATTACGAGATTCCAATTAAAAGGTCCCGATTACGAGGTCCCGTTTATAAATTCTCGATTACGAGGTCCCATTTAGAAGGTCCCAATTACGATGTCCCTATAAAAAGTTCTGATTACGAGGTCCCAATTAAAAAGTCTACTATGAGGTCCCGATTAAAAAGTCCTGAATACCCCGATTAAAAGATCTTGACTATGAGGTCTCAATTTAAAAGTTCCGATTACGAGCTCCCAATTAAAAGGTCCCGATTATGATGTCCTGATTAAAAAAGTCTCGATAACATTGTCCCGATTAAAAAGTCTCGTTTACGTTGTCCCGATTAAAAAGTGTCGTATACGATGTCCCGATTATGATGTCGTGATTGATTACGAGGTCCCCATAACGAGATCATGATTACAATGTCCCGATGAAAATGAACCGATTAAAGGGTCCTTAATAAGTAGTCCGAATTATGAGGTCTTGATTACGAAGTCTTGAATGCGAGGTCCTAATTAAAAAGTCCCGATCACGAGGACTCGATTAAAAGATCCCGATTTCGAGGTCCTGATTTAAATGTCCCAATTAAAGAGTTTGATTAAATTGTCTCGATTATGAGGTCCCAATTTCGAAATTTCAATTACAAGGTCCATATTAAAATGTTCTGATCACGATGTCCTGATTAATTCCGATTAAGAAGTCCTGATTACGAGGTACGTTTGAAAGGTCCCGATTACGAGGTTCTAATCACGAGGTCCTGTTTAAAAAAGACTGATTACAAGGTCCTAATTAAAAGGTCCCGATTACGAGATTCTTATTACGAGGTCCCAATTTCAAAGACTTGATTACAGAATCTCGATTAAAAGGTCCTAATTACGAGGTCCTGTTTAAAAAGTCCCGATTACGATGTCCCGATTAAAAAGTTCTGATTACGTGGTCATGATTTAAATGTCCTGATTACAAAATCGTGATTAATAAGTGCCGATTACGATGTCCCGTTTGAATGGTCCCGATTATGATGTCCTGGTTAAAATGTCTCGATTACGAGGTACCTATAACGAGATCCCGATTACTCCCGTTTAAAAAGTCTCGATTAAAAGGTTATAATTTTGATGTCCAATTTAAAAGGTCCTGAATATTATATCTTAATTTAAAAATTACAACTACGAGATCCCGATTACGATGTCTCCATTAAAATGTCCCGATTACGAGATCTCGATTAAAATATCCCGATTAAAGAGTCTGGAATAAGCAGTCTTGATTATGAGGTTTCGGTTAAAAGGTACCTATTGTGATGCTCTAA
>JAYMTK010003665.1:0-12015 GCA_036897405.1 Pelargonium myrrhifolium | reverse complement strand
GTGCGGACTATTCAGCTTTTTTCGGCGCACGGAGGCGGCGGAGGGTTCGGGATTGGGCAAGCTTCTGGTACGCCTTCGCGGCCGCAATGGCTGGAGCTCACGTGCGGCGAGGCGAAGCAGAGGATGGTTCCACGGCGACCTGGACGTGGTGGTGGTGAACCTGCGGGAACCGGACGGAGAGGGAGGGGTGAGGAACATGCAGAAGGGGTGAGGGACGTGGTGGTTCTACCTTCTACGCGTCTTTTCCTTTTTCCTTTTTTTTAAATTTTTTTTATTATTTTAATTTTTTATTATATTATTATTATTCAAAATAAAAAGAAAAAAGGAAGGGTATTTTCGTCTTTTTGCGTGTTAACTAATGGAATTTCTAACAGAATTGGAAAAAAAATATAACAGGGTAGTAACGTGATGAAAAAAAATCTAACAGGGTAGTAACATGACAAATGCTTATCTAAGAGGGTAGTAACATGAAATATTCCCATAAATAAACTATCTAATTAATAATAAATAAACTATTCAACATATAGGAATGACAACAATGTTGTTAAGGATTTTGCATTTTTGTCTGTCCCTCATCTTCATCTCTTTTCCATCTCCATTGAACATCATCTTCGTCTTCCATTTCCGTCCTATTTTTCGTTGGAAAATAATATGCACTCCCTTTTTCTTCGTCTCTTTTGTGTTTTTTGTGATGTTTGTTACTTTCAAACTTTCAACGAATAAAGTTAGGTTTACGAATTTCAAAGAGTCAACAATTTAGTCCTTCAATTTTGAATAAATCACTTACATCCCTAAATTTCAATACTTTGGGTTCAATACTTTCGGTTAGAAAGGTATATGTCATTAGTTTGAGTTAACTGACCGTTAACTTTGCTGAAGTTGCATTGATGTCATTTGAATATTAATTTTACTACACATGATGCTAATGTGGCATTTTGAAAAATAATTTAGATACATATTATATTAAAAACGTTGTTGTCCTTGATGTTAGTCATCCACCAGTGAGCATGAGCATTTGTTGTCTTTATTTTGTTTTTGATATGTTCATTGCGCCAACAAAGTGTGTTCGATAACGAGTAATTCGAATCCTCTTGTTGTTGGGACTCTATTTCATGGGAGCATTGTCGGCTGAGGGGAGAAGTTCCAACTGGGGAATGATGAGGAGAGGAGCTCCGACCGCCTAAGGATAAGGAGAGAGAGAGAGAGAGAGAGAGAGAGGAGGAGGAGCTAGAGTTTTAGTGGAAAGGGAAGACTGAAAAAACAAAAATTGAAATAACATAGACGAAACTGGGGCTAGGGGTTTCAATGGGGTACCTACCGTCGTGAGCAAAGTTAGGAGAGAGGGACCATCGTCTCCGGAGGGAGAGAGGGACCTTCGTCTCTGGAGGGGGAGAGAGTGTCATCGTGAGCAAACACTGAAAAATCCACAAAAATTATTTCAAAATCGAAAAAAAAAAACTAAAAACCAAAAAAATAGAATTTCAAGCAAGGAAGATGGAGTAAATAAACTTGCTCGTTGGATCCGTCGAGTACATTCGGCCGTCGGGAGTGAATAAAGAATAAGAGAGAATAGGGCGAGGGTTTATAGGGAAGAGGGAGGACAGTGCTCACCGTCGGGTGGAAAAGCGAAAGGTTTTAAAGGGACGTCGGTGAGGTTGCGGTCGTCGGTGAGAAAGAGCAGAGGCATCGAAATGAGAGCGAAGCAAAATGGCGAGATGGAAGAGAGTGAGGTCTATTGATAGAAGGTTTAAATACTATGGAGGTCCCTGAACTATGAAAAACTCACCAGCAGGTTCCTAAACTAAAAGTGGAACGTTGGAGGTCGACGGACTTAATACTATTTGGTCACGCGTGTCCAACCGTTATCCCAAACTAACGGTTTCGTTAGTTTGGGTGACGTGGTGCCCATGTGGAATTTAAATTTTAATTAATTAATTAATTTTTTCTTATGTCGCGCTAACGTGGAAAATGAAAATATTTTTCGACGTCTAGCTATATGACGTCACAACTCCGTCGGTTAAAAATGCATTTCTCTCTATTTCTTGAATAGGACTATCGAATTTATCAGGGATCCGACTAAAACATCATAGAACACTTGTTTCGCAAATTGGAATAGTGCCGGAGATCAGAAAAACTACCAAACCGAGCAGTTGTCAAAGAAGAGAGCAATGAGCAAAAAACACAAACAGTAGATAACATAAATCGCTCTGATTTACTTTACACAATTGTTAATAAATCATAGAATGTTTCAACAAGTACACCAAATCTATCTTTTCCCTGTTAAGTTAGCATTTCAACAAATAATCTAATCTATACACTACTGGTACAGTTACATAACTTTCACCTCATAATACACAACACAACACAGAACATACAAAGAAGCAAATAAGAAAATATAAGAGATCTATCTAAACAACCCTCTTCGGCTAGCTTACTCAGAATTCTCCTATCTTTGTGGCCATTAAATTTAGTTGGTCATTTTTTGTTTCTTGTCCAAACCTGCAAAGCTATTCTCAGTTGTAGCAGCCGCTGCCAACTCCATCAACCTCTCGTAGTCTATCTCAGTCGACTTGTATTTCAACTTGATCCCGCCCTGGGACCACGACCTGATGCAGAGTAGAGCTTGTGTGCTATCATGTGGCATGCAAAACCTCTGTCTATGTATCTCATCACCTTTGCTGCAAAACAGTTCTTCCGGTGCCACTGACGTTGCCTGCACGGTCAAGAAATCTCTAGCCATAAGAGAGAGGCGTGGGTATCGTGTGCTGTTCACCTTCCACCAATCCAGAACATCCGTTGGTATTGGAGCTGGAGGCTCCGACAGATACTGAGTCAGCTCATCCGTGGCAGTACTCATACTTGCCCTTCGTTTCTTTCGAGCAATTTCCTCAGCGAAAGAAACACTTCCTCCGTCATCAATATCTTGGGCTCCGTATACACTGGTCATAGACGGGAAATGGCTAGCAGAATAGTTCCTCATGAAATGGGTTCTTGCTTCTTCCAGATAATTTTCCGAGTTAAGACTCTCGGGAATGAGTTCACTTTTAATTCGAGGATCGAGAATTGCCGTCATGTATGTGAATATATTGAAAACCTGGCTGTTGTAACTTCTGACCTTTTTCGCCATGTCTTCAGCGGTGTTCTTTAGCCAATCTGGGTGGTGATGGGAGTCTCTGTAGTTGGCGATCGTCTCAGATATGTGATCCATGAAGAAGAGAACCAGTCCAATTGTCGGCACCTTATTTGCGCATATGTTGTTTGTGGTTTTGTATAAGGGTTCTAGAAATGAATGCACAAGACTGATTGCACTCTTCTCTGTGGAGCTAAGCAACATTCTACCGTCAAGGCTGTTCTCGTACTTCCTGATAACAGCATCCATGGATTTGCCAGCCTGTGTCATGCATCATCATAAATGTCAAAATCCATACCACCTCAACAAAATGGAAGAGAATAAATTTACACAGTGCTCACAAAACTTAGTGCTGAGAAACTGAAATGGTATTCATCAACCCCGTAAATTTTTGTTAACATCATAGTGGAATGTCATTACCAATTCCAAACTGGCGTGATAGTGACATAATAATACAACTTGATGCTGATACATCAGATAATTCAACTAGAGAATGTTGCAGTTGTATGGCATCTATTCAACCAGAAACAGGAAGGATAGTCTGCTAATGGTAATCAATCACTAAAAGAAATTTCAAAACTCTGTTCACACATCACATAATTTGCATAATATGTTGTACGGATTAATTTCACACCTCTACAAACATTTTCCAAATTCATTTCTTATACTTTTTAGATGATACAAAAAAGTATGATCAATATGGGTGGTGCTGAAGGTTAATTCTATATTTATATGGAAATCAAAATTATGAGCTAGAAAAAATGTGGTTGATTATGCTGATAAATAAAGTTCAATGTGACTCCTTCCTTTAGGGAAGAAAAGCGCTGAAAGGCAAGTTTTTATACCAAGCTATTCACCACTTAATGCTCTCATCTCTTAAACCAAGAACCATTGAAGGATAGAAACTAATACCTTGCGGACGATATCAAGCATTTGGTAATTGCCGCTCCATCGTGCTGATGCATCAAGGGGAAACTTCCAACTACCTTCTTGATAAGCTGTGGTATATTGAATGAAAGCTTCTGAAATCTCCAACGATGTGTTTAACTCTAGTACAAACTCCCGAACCTTAGAGATCAATGGTTTTGTGGATTTCAATCCGTCATCTATTATCAAGTTTAAAGTACGGGCAGCACAAGGGATATAACAAAAGGGACCAACTTTCTGTCCATCCAAGTCCTCTTTCAGGGTATGGCAAGCATGCATGGCATTCGGACTGTTATTGTGTGTGCAGGAGAGGACTTTATTCTCAATATTGTACATCTTAAGAACCTTTACTAGGGCATGATATATCTCAGCACCTCCACAAGGATGAGGTATGTGACAAATATCAAGAAGCACCTTTTGGAATGACCAGTTCCCATCAACCCACTGACATGAGACACTCATGTAATATATTTCTTCGTAGGAGGACCAGAAATCAAGTGTTATAGAGACCTTAGAAGATACCTGTTCCAAAGATATCCTTACATCTTCCCTCATGCTCCTGAAAACTTCACGAAAAACTGCTTTGTATTTCTCACCGGGCCAGAGTTGTACAGATGGATTTAGAAATCTAAAGGAGTTAGCAAGCCA
This sequence comes from Pelargonium myrrhifolium, assembly GCA_036897405.1. Lineage (NCBI taxonomy): Eukaryota > Viridiplantae > Streptophyta > Magnoliopsida > Geraniales > Geraniaceae > Pelargonium > Pelargonium myrrhifolium. Next base: position 7,310 of record JAYMTK010003665.1, on the reverse strand, counting down.
CTTCTCCTCCAAGGTCAAGGGAGGGAGAGAAGCTAAAATTAGCCACTTAATGAGTAACCAGTTCAGATGATCATAATCCACCTGACTTGCTTTCCCCTGGGATTGAGACTTCTTGATAACAACAACAGGTTGTGGAGCTGAAGTGGTGACAGCATCCGCTGACTTATCGTATCCTGGATGTCTATTACTAAGGTGCCTACCTAAATTGCCTTGACGACAAAAAAGAAAGAAGATTAGAAGAACAAGAATATCAGATAAGTTGTAGCATAGTTGTGTGCTTATTCATGCCATAATGTTGCTAAAAGTGAAGCAAATTATGCAGAATAGTAAGAGTACAAAGAAATAAAATTAGTTTGGAAAATTCAATTTTGAAGGTATATAATAACATATTGAGAAAGGGGAGCGTAAGCCAATTAATTTTGGTTTAGACTAAGCCGCTTAATGAGTCATCACCTCATTGGCTTAGTCCAAGCCAAAAAAAATTTGACTCGTATTCCTTTTCCTCTAACATATTATACAATATCTTAATAGCATGTGAACTTGAGTGCATCAGATAAAAAGTTCGATCCATGTGAACTGTGAAGAATACGTGCAGCTTTTTAATATACCACCAGGTCCACCACATATATGATGTTTGGCAAAAGCTGATTCTAACTTCTGAATGTTGGAGTATTACAATCTTCCTATTTATGGGCAATATATATGTTCCAATGGATACAAAAGAAAAAACTACAATACAATGGTCAAACAGCAATGGTAAAAATTACCAGTGGCAGTTGCAATAGAATAGCTCTGTCCACAAAACTTGCACCTCCGACTTTTCCCGTCAGGAGCCGTTTCAAAAAACTTCAGAAAAACCGATGTCATGGTCTTCTTTCTTGGCTTTGAAGATGGAACAGTGTTTGCTTTCTCTGAAGAACCCAATCCAATATCTATTGGATCAATGTTTGGAATGAGTGAAATGTCCATTATGGCTTTGGGTTCCATTTCTACACAAAGAAGCAATAATTATGAAGTATCATAGACTCATAAGCCAACACTTCTAAAGTGAGAAGATATCACAGGCATCAAAAGAATCATTTTTCTCAATCAAGATGACAATTTTATCGTTATAGCTTCTTCCTCTTTCTTCACCCTATAATCTGAAAGGAAACCATTGGACCCTCCAAGGAAACAAATTTGCTTCGTAACCCAGTTTCAGAAAGTGAAAATAATAGTACATCTCATAAAGCTTCTACGACTTTGTCATTCAACTTTGACCATGCTATGAAATGCAGAAAAAAAATATAGAAAATCAATCAGCACAAGAATAACAAAGAAAAGAAAGCAGGTTAGCCAGTATATTAAACGGACCTTACAACAATTGGAACTTGAAGCATTGAATAGTACAAGGATGAGTAATGTTGAGGGCCAATACAACATTAAGGTAGCATTTGGATTTAAAAAGAAAAATGGAATCAAAAGCCATCTCATGACTAAAAGTCTTAATACAAACTAATGAATTGGAATCTCATTCCCATTCCGACTCTTGATCCTCATTTGTGAACAAAAATTGTAATCTAAAGTTCTAAACGCTGTCTTAAATATATTAAAATACTCTACAGAGTAACCAAAGTAATCTGAAGACAATAAATTCAGAAGTATAGAATATGGCTTTTTAACTAATATTATCCACTAAAATATATAGAATATCCATTAAAGGTCGTGTACTCCAAAAGTATCTGAATACAACAAACTCAACATATTGTTTTCAAGATGCTAAATACCATCATGATAGTCAAATAGACAAATACCTTTGAAGGTTTTATAAGCATTATTTGCATTCCAGTCCATCTGATTCCCTGATTTCCCAGATACTGGTCCTGTCTGCTAAATCAACATAGATTGATACTTTTAGAGTTTAGTTATAGTAGAACAAAATTTGAAGGAAAAAAAAAACATTGTAGCTCAAGTCAAGCTAACATGCCCTAGACTAGAGATAGCACATCAAAATTCCAAATTCTTTAAAGAAAAGGGTTAACTGATGGATCAGATCAAGAAAGTTCCTTACCCCAAAATTCATAAGAAACAAAACAAATCTGCTATATACAGCTTCAAAGCTTCAATCTGAAGAAGAAACACTGTCAAGTACTCAATCATCAAGCTTCAAAATTTTGAACTGAATTCGAAATATATATATATATATATATATATATATATATATATAGTTTGAATCGAGTTTAGGTAGGCGGTCATCTCATTTGATACTAATGCTACCCAAAAAAATCATATGTTGAGGCAAAAAATGACAAAGCGACATATGGCGCTCGAACGCCACATCAACACCCGACACTGGAAGCTTGAATGCTTTGCTAGCTTGGGAACATCTTTACAGAATTTGGAGATGCGCCGGGAAAGACCTTATCATGCCCGAGCATGAGACGCTCCCAGACGGGCATGCAAGGGGGAAGCCAACTCCCACTTGGACGACCAACATAATGGCCAACTGAAGCCCCCAAAATTCAATGTTCAACCTCAATGCCACAGCATGGCCTCCCAAAAAATTACCAACCTTTCCTGAGGAAAGCTCATCAACTTCATGCTTAGTCTCAATGTAGCAGCATAGCTCCCGAGAATTTTCAACCTCACTTCTTTCGCTTCATGTTCAACCTCGGTGTCGCGGCACTGAGGAAGCATGCCGCGTCATTCGTCCCTAAATGTCATCTCCTCACCTTATCCTAACCCGTCCAGTGTTTTGAAAAGCACGCGCTTAAGCTTGAAGCCCCACTTTTGGGCTTCGCTTCGTGAGAAGCCCAGCCCTTTCACTGAAGCCCGCGCTTTTAGGGCTTTTTATTTAACACACATATTACTTATTATAAACCTTATTTTAGTAAATAAAAACTAAATATATTTTAAAAAACCCTTCAACTTCCAACGTTTACGGCTGATATATGATTTTAACATTCAAAAACCACAACAAAAAAAAACATTGTTTTAAAAAGCATAAAGCGCACTTGAGTCGCAAAGGTCCTCTGGGGTTTAAGCGCGAAGCGCGGGCTTCACTGAAGTGAAGCACACGTTAAAAAAAGTTTAATAAAATATTGATATAACATATATATTTAAATACTTATGTTAGGATGATAAAAATATTTTAAAATAACACCTTGACCAAAAAAAATAACAAAACAAAAAAACAAAATAAGTTCAATCATAAAATAGTTCTACTTAGAGTTAGACAACTTGAGGGAGGAGAGGACAGAGGAGAACCGAAGGCTTTCAGCTCTCTGTAGTTGTTGTCAATGATATTTTGATATAATTTCTGCGTAGAAATGCTTTTTTTGTGGTTTTTGAACATTAAAATCACATAGCAGCAGTAAAGGTTGGAAGTTGAAGGGTTTTTAAATATTTTTTTTAGTTTTTATTTACTAAAATAAGGTTCATAATAAGTAATAAGAGTGTTGAATAAAAAGCCCTAAAAGCGCGGACTTCAGGGGGCTTCATTGAAGGGGTTGGGCTTCTCACGAAGTGAAGCCCAAAAGTGGGACTTAGGGCTTAAGCGCCAAGCACGTGATTTTCAAAACACTGAAAAGAAACACATCTACGCAGACAAGATATCAAAATATCATTGACAGCAACTACGGAGTACAAACTACAAAGAGCTTGAAGCCTTCTATTCTCCTCTGGGGAACTATTTGGCCTTGAATTGTAACACTTACAATTTATATAATGATTTCACATCTCTTCATGATGATCATCATTACGACTAAAATTTATATGCTTTTCTTCTTTCTATAAAATAGAGTTGTCTAACTCTAAGTGGAAATATTTCGTGGTTTATGTTTTAACTTGAATTTGTTTTATTTTTTAGGTCAATAGAGTTGAAACGTTTGTAGACTATGAATTATAGTGTTATTTTATAATACTTTTATATCCTAACATGAGTATTTAAATATATATGTTAAATTATTTTTTTTTTAAAATTTTTAACGTGCGCTTCAATTCGATGAAGTCGCAAGCCCCAGTGGACCTTTGCGCTTCAAGTGCACTTTGGGTTTTTAAAAACACTCCATCGGTTGGTTGTAGCTATGCTTCCGCACCCCTCTCTCCACGTTTAGGAAGGACATCGTGAGGACCCCCAAGGCACCATGAGGAGCTCCATACTTAGTATCCACAAAAGTCTACAAGACCACAAGGAGAAATCCTCACATTTCCCCCATACCTAATCTCCATAAGAGAGTACAAGGGCAGAAGGAGAGCTTCACACCTCTCCTCCATACTTAGTTTCCACAAGAGACCTCCAAGATCCCCACCTTACCGGATCACCTCCAAAACTCCTTGGCTCGCTGGGTCACCTTTTAGGCTCTCCGAAGGTTCACCTCCAAGGTTTCTAGATCGCCTCCAAGCCTTAACAACTTGTCAGGATACAAAGATGCTACCCAAAGCAGTAAGCGCTCCCAGAAACTCCACTCCGCCCTACTAGGGTCGAAGGGCATGCGGGAGCTCTGAAACTCACACAACGCCTGCGGACGGCGCCTCTGGGAGACTAGAACTCAAGCACCCAAATGGGCTCTAAAAAGGAACTCACTTCTCTAACTACTAATCACACAATTACATGTGGCAAACTTGGATTGTAAGTATAAATACCCTCTTTGCTAAGAAAAAGGGATCCACTACTTATTTTGAGACTCTCTCTAGAAATTTCTCAACCCTTTGTGCTTGTCAGTTAAAATTCTTACTCTCAAGCCCGAGACAATGTCACAAAAACAGATCTTCGCTTAAGGATGTGCTACCTTGTGTAGACAACAAGTTCTCCTTCAAGATCCAAAAAGCTCACAAGACATTAAACTTAGAAAATTTCTAGAAAACTACCCTAACACATGAACAAGACAACATTCTCTAGCGTGCCAATTTGACCCGAGTCAAAAAGACATATCAGATACTTTTAGTAATAGAAGAGCAAAAAATCATAGGGCCCTGCCAAATGCAAGAACAAATTTGAAAACTTTTCATTTTGTAGCTCAAGTAAAGCTAACATGCCCTAGAGATGGCGAATTAAAATTCCAATACTAATCTGATGGATCAAATCAAGACAGGTTCTTAACCAAAAATTCATGAGAAACAAGATATCTCTGCTATATAAAACTTCAAAGCTTCAATCTGAATAAGAGTCAAAAAATGAATCATCAAGCTTCAAAATTTTGAATTGAATTTGAAATATGAATATTTTGTTTGAAATGGGTTCAAGTGGTGTGGTCGTCTCATTCCCTAATCGATACTTTTAGTAACAGTAGGACAAAAATCATAGCTCCCCATCAAATGCAAGAACAAATTTGAAAAGAAACAAAATCATTCAGTAGCTCAAGTGAAGCTAACATATCCTAGATATGGAAAATAAAAATTCCAATGCTGATCTGAAGGATCAAATGATTCAAGGTCCTTACCCCAAAATTCATGAGAATAAGAAACAAGACAACTCTGCTATATACAGCTTCAATGCATCAATCTGAAGAAGAAGAAGAAGCACAGTCAAATACTGAATCATCAAGCTTCAAAATTTTGAATTGAATTCGAAATATACATATTTTGTTTGAATTGGGTTCAGGTGGTGTGGTCGTCCCATTCCCAAATTGATACTTTTAGTAATAGTAGGACAAAAAATAATAGCTCCCCATCATATGCAAGAACAAATATGAAAAAAATTCATTTAGCAGCTCAAGTGAAGCCAACATGCCCTAGAGATGGGAAATGAAAATGCCAATACTGATCTGATGGATCAAATCAAGACCCTTACCCCAAAATTCATGAGAAACAAAACAACCCTACTATGTACAACTTGAAAGCCGCAATCAGAAGAAGAAACACAGTCAGATACTAAACCATCAAGCTTCAAAATTTTGAATCGAGTTCGAAATACACGTGTTTTGTTTGAATCGGGTTTAGGTGGTGTCCATGGAAGCAGAGGGAGAGACCCATCTGAGATGGGTTGGGTTGGGTTTGGAAATGAAAAATGGAGGGAGATGAGAAGGATTGAAGCTGGAGGGAGAGATCGGCGGCGCTGGATGGATGGATCTGAGCCACGGCTTTAGCGAATTGTTGTTGGTTCGCTCACGCCGAGAAGAGACAAGAGAGAGAGAGAGAGAGGTTGGTGCTGGCTCGGCTGGTGGTGGAGTGGAGTGGAGTTGTTGAGGAAGTGGGCGATAGCTTTATCCAGCGAGTGGCTCGGCCCAACCCCGACTTGGCTGTTTTTTATTATTAGCCTCTAATCACTTCTGTTGTTGACTCATGCTTTTCTTTTTTATTTTTGAATTAATTGTAGTCTCACCTTTTGACTTTCTCATAATTAAATGTTGGTCATCTAATTTTAGTTTTAGTTTTTCCAAACCCTTAACTTGTAAATTTTATTAGAAAACTTCAACTGACCTGCTATAAACAAGTTAAACCTTCTTCACCGCCACATCACCTCCACGTGACCGCCAAAACCTACAAAACGACGTCGTTTTGCATCTTCTTCTTGAACAAACCCTAGCTCTCTTTACCTATCTGTTTCGCGAAGTGGAGGCTCCTTGCCAGCTGCAACAACTCCGGAGAAGACGTCGGTGAGGTCCTATGGCCGAGCCAAAGCACCAGCCGCGACGGACCTCTCACCGTCGAGATCGAGCTACTCTTGATTCGGCCATGGAAGACGCTGAAGCTTCGATTTGACGCTACGAGAGTCTCAATTCATCGATTTACGAGTCTCTGTAACTGTGTTTTTATGCATAATTTGATGTGATTTTGGTGTTTTCTTTGTTGTGAACTAGCAAAAACGAGGTAGAGCTTCAAATCTAAAGTAAATTGATGGTTCAAATGGAGAGAACAACGACAGGACCAGCAATGCTATCAATCTGAGCCCTAACCAGGGCGACAGCGAGGGTTCTGCTAATGATTTTGAGGATTTGCCTCCTAAAGCGAAGTGGGGCCGGCCTACTGAGAGTGGTTTGGCTGGTGGTGCTGCTTCTGCAAGGAACCCTATCTACAGATTGATTGGTATAACTTGATGTGTTTTAATTGATTTTTTTCTTCTTAATTTCAAAATTTTGGTTGATTTTTTGTTGTTGTCATTCCTGTGTTTTTTTTATTGTTGAGAATGTGGAGGTGTTAATGACTATGTTTGGGAAAGTGATTTGACTATTTGAGTTTAGATGGTTTTTGTGCACTCAAATACTTGAATTCTGACTTGGATAGAGGCTTTGGTCCAATCATACTCTCGTGGTTTATGACAAGTTTATGGTAATATGATTTCTGTGTTATTCTCATTGATCATCAGCATATTTATATTACAAACTATGACA
>JAYMTK010003664.1:0-12016 GCA_036897405.1 Pelargonium myrrhifolium | reverse complement strand
GGTCGGAAGAGGGGCGTGGTGGGGAAGGGAGGTGATACTCGGGGTTGCCGGAACACTTAAAAAAAAAAAAGGCTAGCAAAATCTCACTGTTGACTTCAAAAGAAAATTAGAAACAAAATTAAACCAGACTAGCATTAATTAAAAATTCGCTTTATTTATAATATGTAAATAGATCCGAGTTGAATCATGTAAGACGCACATTTTACATATGAAACACCTCAAAATCGGGTTAGAAAATTTTAACCCGAATCCAAAACGCTCGATTCAAAACCCGCATTATCACCTTTACTTCTTCATAGCTTTCAATAGAGCAATTTAACGAAAACTTCAACAAACATTTAGAAACAAAATAATAAATAAATAAACGACATGTTGTTCAGCAGAACCAGAGCAAGAAACTACATGTCATCACTCTCGCCCCTCTCTCGTCTACGCCCTTCCTCCTGAATTAAGTTGAATCGTGTCAGACGCACGTTCTACACATAAAACACCCCAAAATCGGGTCACATCTTCTAACCCGAATCCAAAATCGCTCGATCCAAAACCAAAATTATCAGACGCACATTCTACACATAGAACACCCCAAAATCGGGTCACATCTTCTAACCCAAATCCAAAATCGCTCCATCGAAACCAGAATTATCACCTACACTTCATAGTTTTTATTTCAAGAGACCCATCTAACAAATACTTCAAAACACTTTTTTTTGAAACAAAAATAATAAATAAATAGACGACAGGTCGTTTACCAGAACCGGAGCAAGAAACTACAAGTCGTCGCTCTCGTCCATCTCTCGCCTCTGCAAACCCCAATGCCTAATCCTCATCTGCAGCTGCGCCGCCGAGGCCAAAAACGTCACCGTTTGGCCCGTGCTCAGCACCTCCACAACCCTCGCCGCCGTTTTCATCCTCAGAAAATCTGCACTCCCCAGCAACGACTCCAGCGCCGCCTTTAGCGGATCCAGCGACCTCTCCTCCGCCGCGATCTCGCCGTCGACCAGCCTCGCCGTCCGCCGGAGAATCTCCAGCAGCGGCGGCGCCGCCACGCTCTCCTGGATCTTCGCCAACTCGTCGTTCAAAACCCTCTCGTCCATCTGAGTCTCCTCGATCAGACGATTGATTCGCCGGACCTGGTCGTCGGAGAGGTCTCCGATCGAGTTGGTGGCGAGCCGGAAGGCGAGGCCCGGCTTGAATCCGGCGATCCAGAGGAAGCTGCGCTCGAGAGGAGTGAACCAGTTGGCGGCGAAGACGAGGAAGACGTTGTGGTGAGCGGCTCGGGATTTTTCTTCGTAGTACTCTTGGTAGTGGCCGAGGACTCTGTTGATGAGGTCTTTGAGATCGGCTTCGTCGTTGTTGTCTCTGTTTTGGTGGTTTTTGGCGTAGAGGAGCTCGTCGAGGTATTGTTCTTGGCGAGCCAACCAACCTTCTAGAAAGCTCCCGAAGGAGCTCGCATGGCTGCTACTACCCATAGTAGAAACAGAGCAAGCAAAAAAAACAGAGGAAATTTTGGTGTTTTGTATATGAAATTGAAATTGGTTTCAGTGTTTTTTCAAAGCTGTAAAAGATTCGAAACAGAGAAACCGAAAATTTCGAGGAGATTGCAGTGTTTTGTATGTAAAAATTGTGGTGTGAAATTGGGTTTTGGTACGATAAGGAGATGGTTTCAGTGTTTCTTCAAAGCTGTTTCAGAGGAAATTACAGTAAAAGATTCGAAAGAAACAGAGAAACCGAAAATTTTGAGGAGATTGTAGTGTTTTGTGTGTAAAATTTGTAGTGTGAAATTGGGTTTTAGTACTATCAGGAGATGGTTTCAGTGTTTATTCAAAGCTGTTTCAGAGGAAATTACAGTAAAAGATACCAAACAAACAGAAGAACTGAAACAGAGCCGACTCAGAGGACATTAAAGTACAGAAATGGTGAAGAAACAGAGCAAGCGAAATTGGGTAATTAAGGTCTCTGAGACACCAAATTGAAATCCCAAAATTGGCTTTTTGGACAATTGGGATACAGATTGAGCTTTTTCCAAGGTTGATCAAGTGGACATTGTAGTGCTCAAGAAGAAAAACTAAACAAGCTCGGTCGATGAAATTGGAGAAATTGGGCTGAGATATTTTGGGGAGATAGTTTCAGGGACTCAGAAAACAGACAATTTCGCAATCACATTTCAAGACGCAACCGAACAGTACAAAAAAGCTGAGAAACAGAGGAAGCGAAGCAAGTTATTTATACTGAGAATCGGAAGAGAAGGAGAAGAGTTCTGAGATGGGTTTTCGATTGTGGGAATTGGGTCGGAGTTGCTTCGGGGCAAAGAATCCGACGAAGGAGGATCAGAAATCGGATGATTCCGGAGAAGACGCGTGTAGAGTGCAGTGCGAAGAAACAACAATGGTGGGAGTGACAATAAAATCGCATTGGAGTTCGTGAGAGGGAAAGAGACGAGAAGGTGGTGATGAACCGGTGGGTGGTTTTTATTTTTCTTAAATCACCACCGCCTGAAACTGACTTATTGTGGAGTGAGAGTGACGATCTATGTAAGTTAGAGCCGACAAATGTAGGGTATTTTTTTTTTCTTTTTATAAGGAAAGTTGCTGAAATCTTATCTTACAACTAGATGTGCCAAAAAGTAAGGTTCGGATTAGGGTTGAAAACACCCTAACTCGACTTTACAGGGTGTTCGGGTTGGTCGGGTTAGAATCAAAAATCAATATTTAGGCATAAAATAGCATGTATACTCGATTGACAACCTAACCCGATTCTTTTAGGGTTGAAAAAATCAAACCTGTACCTACATTTTTAGGGTTGGGTGGCAGGTACCCGTAAAGTAGGGACGAGTTCGAGTCCGGGTCGGGTTAGGATTGAAAACACTCTAACCCGACCTTATAGGGTGTTCTGGTCGGTCGGGTTGGGGTCAAAAATCGGGTTTTAGGCATAAAATAGCCGGTATACCCGACCGACCGTAACCCGATCCGATTATTTTAGGATTGAAAAAAACAAACCCGTACCTGGCATTTTTAGGGTCGGGTGGCAGGTACAGGTCCATTTTGTCAGCTCTACTTGCAACGGCCAAAGTGGTCTCTTACACCACCACCACCAAGGATGTGTTGAGTGAAGATCGATCTGAGACCTCCTCCCACTCACACAATTGGAATAACCAACCGCGCCACACCTGGTGGTTTAATGTAGGGTCAATTAATTAGGAGTTATTCCGATTTAATCTGGAGTCTCGAGTTCGAGCCCATTATTTTCTTGTTAGTTAAAGATTAATCCTAATAACATAGACTTCTTAAGAGTTCTTTTGGTAATTGCACATGGCTACCATATATTTTACACGTTTTGCACATGTATACCCTAAACTTCGTTTTTAACTTTCGTCTACCCTATACTATACCATTTTTTGACGGAGGAGCCTATTCATCATATAATATTCCGTTTTTTAATGGAATATTTCATTTTGATAATGTGTCATGCACATGACCTAAAATCAACAAACTCGTACTCGAGTTTGTTGATTTTTGTTGATTTTGGGTTTAAATTTAGGTCATGTGCATGATACATGGTCAAAAATGGAATATTTTGTATCAGTACATGTGTAAAACGTGTAGAATGCAAAGTGGTCATGCGTAATTACCCTTCTTCTTTTTCAAAAAAATAAAATAAAACAAAAAGGTGTATCGGTGTATTTTGTAGTGAAGTTGGGAAGAAGAGAATATGCATAGATGTGTCGTATCCGTGGGCGCACGTTTTATTCAAGTTTAATATTAAAATTGCTTTCTTTAGTATCGAGAAATTGCTATATCAAATATGTATAGCTAAAACTTTGTATTCTTGTGGTAACCCCCAACTCAACAGTGACTTCAGCTTATTTAAATTCTTGTGGGACTTAACTATCTCAATGTTGTGATCCAAGAGTTACAAATATTGATTTCACATGCTCATGTCCAAATATTTTTTAGTTTATTTTACGGTTTAGCCCTTTAAGTAATTATCCGAATCAATTATCTCGTGACACGTGTTATTTTGTTCTTATTTGTCATGTTAAGTTTTGACTATACAAATATTTTTTAACGACAACCAGCATTTGAAACGTTGACGTAGTTAACTGTCCTTTAGCTTCATTAAACGGTGAGTGCTATTTTGACCCAAATATTATATTTGAGCTTTTTGGTGATGAGTGATTTAAAATTTAAAATTAAACTGCCCGTAAAATCAAAATAGCAACCCACCATTTTGGAACAAAATGACATCAAAAAGACTTTTAGGAAAAATGTTCCATTATGGTCTTTAAACAATTCATTTTGTTAGTACTCAATTCAGTTTTTGTTTTAGTTTGGCCCATGAACTAATCATTTTGTTTCAATTTGTTCTTCAATTAAGCTATTTGCTTTCGTATTGATTCGATCCAAATTGTACAAAATTGAGTGCGCGCATGTTCCTCGATTATACTATTTTATTTTAAAAGTAAATTTAGTTTGTTTAAACTCACATGATCTTCACGTCAAAAAAAAAATTGTCGCATCAATCTATTTTGAGGGCACTGATATAAATTAGACCAATTGGAATAAAATGAAATGGTTTGAGATTACGTTGAAATCAATTTGTAACAAAAAAACTTTAAATTTTGAATCAACTCGACACAAAATTGAATAGTTAAGAGACCAAAATAAAATATTTTATCGGTTTTTAGAGCTCATAAAATAAACCAATAATTGAGACAAGAAACACATTATTATAATCCACCAAGTATCTCCTATCAAATTACCATTTCTCTATCCATCTAATCACACCACAAAAGTGATGAACCAAATTGCCTGAGATTTCACCCACAAAATCATCTCAAATCTCATTTCTTTTCTACAAAAACAACATACACAAAAAGCACGAACCGATCGGTTTTTACTTCTTGAACATACTAGCTAGCTCGCCTTTCTCGTGCATGGACGACAAGATATCACACCCGCCAATCAGCTCCCCGTTCACGAAAACCTGAGGGAATGTAGGCCAGTTACTGTACTTCTTCAGCGTCTCTCTCAACCCGTTATTATACTCTTCATCGAGCACGTCGACGCTTTCATAATCCACTCCTTCGCTCTCGAGAATGCCAACAACTCTCTGAGAGAATCCGCACATTGGGGCGCTCCTTGAGCCCTTGATGAACGCCACCACCTTGTTCTCCTTCACTAGTCGGTCTATGAGATCCTCGAGTTGGACGGTGAGTTGGACGTGGCGGCCGGGGGTTAGGCGGAGATCGGGTTTCTTCTTTGGTGGCTGGCGAACCCACGTGGTGTTTCCTGATTCGTTCCCCGGTGGGACCTTTCCGGTTGCTTTGATGTGCTCTTCCATCCATGATTTCCATGCTTGGGTTAGAGCCGTTCTGTCTGGTTCGTCTACTACTTCGACCTGGCAAAAGATTTTCATGACAAAATTAGCAAATACCCAAACTCACGGTCACCTGAATTCTGACCCGCATTTTTCGAGTTTGATGCATAAAATAGGCCCGATTTATTTTTGGGCCGGGTTTTCCGTGAAAAGAATACAGATCAGATCGGGCAACCTGCACTTAACCCATGTATTTTCTATGTGAACCCCGAAACCCACATGAACCACACCTCTTGTGGGTCGGGTACAGGTGAGGTCTTTTCAACCCAACCCGAAACGCCAGCTCTACACATAAGCAAACAAATATTTACACGAGACTGAACCAAAGAAGGTTGTATCTAATCAATTTCGGTTAGTGCCATTTCAGTTGGTTAAGCAGTTAAACTATTGTATAAACTACAAAGCATATTTTGAGCTAAAGATGAAGCAGTTCATTTACAGGTTATTCAGATATACCACTCTGCATAACTAGCAATGGAGTTTCACGGTAACTATGATGCTATGGAGATCCATAGCACACCCTTTCTTGTTATTTTCACCCAACAAAAACTTCTTTTCAAAACATTACACAATCAGAGTATTACATCGTTGCGAGAACACCAATGCACTCAATATCAGAAGCAATATCGTATTAAGCTAAACCAACCTAAAACGACTTTTGCAAAAGTATTGACATATAGTGACTCTTCCCTTATGAATGCATTATACAAGAACAGATATTGAATTTTAGTACGCAAACAGGCAACAATATCTCGAGTGTAAGAATTCCCCTACTTGGGAAAAAAATCCTCTACTTTGATTAGAATCACCTAGTCAATCACATTCCCCCCCTTAAAAAGAGAATCTCAGTACCTAATCCTTTTAAATAAGTAACGTTTTTTTAACAATTCAAATACTCGTTACAAAATCCTTAAATTCAATTTTTATAGTTTGTAAATCATGAATACTCCTTTATAAAAAGACTAGCTAAACAGCACATGGAAGCATCAAAGCTCACAGACATATCCATATTTGATAGGACATAGGAGCGAGGATCTAAGTTAGAGCTGACAATTCACCTGAACCCGATCCACTAGAGTTGTGGGGAACCCGACCCCAAAATTAATCGGCCCAAATTCCAGATATCTGCGGGTTCAAGTCCAAATTGCAAGCTCTAGTCTAAGTTACTCTCTCCAGTTTGTACAAAATTTGCAAAGTGAGCACTTATCTTAGGAAGGAGGAAGTAGTAATTATCCACTAACACTATGGATACAGTACTCACCACCTTTCGGTCTAGACAAAAATGCCTTTGACTAAATGGACCGAAAGCTTAAATAACTTCACAATGTAGGTTCATCTTGGTTTAGTGTTTAATGAGTTTAAAATGTGAGGTCTAGCACTTACAAAATAGTTGGCTATATCCATAGCAAAATGTTAAAACAAGCAAGGAACACAAAGAATTTGCTTGCATAACTTAATGACAACGCTTCATGGGACATCCGTGATGATAACTTCATATAATCAAAGCAACCAACAAAAATTTCCTATGCCAATTAAAAAAAAAGGGTTGCATTAGCCATAACTCACGAGTGATATATATACTAATATGCTCGTGTCAATTGAAAATTACGGACCAACCATCTACTCTCATACAATCCTACCAAGTCAAAAACCTCATCTCTAGCATAAAACTATAGTCGAGCCCTCAACCATCAGTTAAGTTTAGTTGATTCAGTCCTATTATATGCTATCAAAGATTCAGAAATGTGAACTTACAATCAAGTATACAATATTTTCCAAACTAATTAAATTCTTTCTTCTTCGATCTCTATCTCTATATCTCTATCTAGAGTTTGGATTAAAAAATTTGGAATGGGAATGAGAATGAAATTCACATTTCAAAGCCATTTTCATGAGCAAGAAGTCATAATCCAAACTTGAAGAATAGAATCTCTTGGTTCTCATTTCGAAACAAAAAAGTTAATCGAAACGCTACCTTAGTTGAATCATTACTATATATGTAATCAACCTCAAAATACATCATGAGGACAGTCTAGTAGCGCTTAAAAAACACAATTTTCTCTTCTAATTTCATAGTAATCACAAAATTTTCTAGGGAAACAAACAGAACCAACAACATTCAAACCAAACACTCAAACAGCAAACAGAAATCGAAATTCACAATCCAAACACAAAGAATAGAATCTCTTGGTTCTCATTTCGAAACAAAAAAAGTTAATCCAAACACTACCTTAGTTGAATCGTTACTATATATGTAATCAACCTCAAAATACATCATGAGGCCAATCTAGTACCGCTTCAAAACGCAATTTTCTTTTCTAATTTCAAAATAATCACTAAATTTTCCAGGGAAACAAACAACAACGGCAACATTCAACCAAACAGTAAACAGAAAACGAAATTCACAAATCAAAGACACCGACACGCACCTTGACTGAGGAACAAAGCTCCGGCACCGACTTCCGGTGAGCGAGAACGCTCGCAGCGAGGTTCCGAGTAATTCCGATGAACTGCAGGTCCTCGTTTTTGTCAAAAACGGCGTACACGCCGGGAACTAACGGGAAATTCCCGGGGATTTCCTCCGGTACCTCCGGCACGGCGACCGTCTCCGTCTCCGATAGGCTCTTGAGAGCTGAAACGACGACGGATAAGGAACGAGGCCTGTTTGTGCTGTTGCGGAGCTTCAAGGATAGGGAAGAGAAAGAGGAGGGTCTGGAGTGTGAATAGAAGGAGAGGGTGGGGGTATTTTGGGAAGAAGGAGAAATTTGTAACCGGAGAGAGCAAGGAGTGAATTGCAGAGAAGAGAGATTAGTCGCAGCCATTGCAGAGAGAGAGAGAGAGAGAGAGAGAGAGAGAGAGAGAGAGAGAGAGAGAGAGAGAGCGCTGAGAGCTATTGGTCTGAGTTCAGCTCTGGTTTGGTTTCGGATTGTTTTTGTCCAGAAATTGAAAAAAGAACATAAATTTGGGGCACAGATGTAATTTTAAAAAGAGATATGGGCCAGTAAGTTGGGCCGGTTTGAATGGGCTTGAGTCTTGGGCCTTTACTATCTGAGAATGGGCCTAATTCGTTTTAATTAACTAGCCCAAGCCCAGTGTTACGCAAAGTCATTTGCTTCGGTGTTTTCCGTCGCTAAAGCTCATACTCCGTCATAAAAGAGTTGACTTTCTTGGCAAGTGTGTTTTGTTTTTTTTGTTTCATTTATACAGACAGGTGCCGAATTCTGTAAGTGGTCTCTTACTGACTGCACCAAAAGTGATCTGTTACACTCTCACAAATCATGTCTTAAGTGGTCTCTTACACCCCCACATAGGGCTTTAGGCACTGGTCTCTTACACTCCCACTATAAAGGGTAGGTGCAATGGGGATCGATCCTAAAACCTCACCCCACGTAGTTGGATTTACTAGTTGCGCCGCACCTTGGCAAATTTGTTGCAAATTAGTTATGTTGCAAATCTCTCGTAACTAGTAAGTATTTTTCTTGTAGTATAATATTTTTTTGGCAAACAAAAAATAATATTAATACGTAAAGAACCCGAAACAAAGAATAATGTAAAATAGTCCAACAATTTGAACCGTCTCAAAACTAACAACAAAATTAAGATCACATATTGAGCTAAAAAAGCGAGTATCCAACTCTCGATATGAGAATAGCTAGTTTGAAACTACCACCCACCTTACCAATCATGGCACAAATAAATCACGGGTCCTATCATGAGACCTGAGCGACCAACATCATAACTGCTCATCGAGTAAAACCAACTATTCTTCTTTTTCCACCTATCCCAGGCACCGGAACCAATTTTGAGTCTGCCGCTTCTTCTTCATGTGGCTCTGAATTTGCTGCCTCTTCTCCCAGCTCTGAATTTGCCGCTACCGATGCTCTGCTCCCGCCGAACTGGTTAGAACCACCGTTCATAATGCGTTGCCTTAACTTTCTAAGAAAACTCTCATTTTACTCATTTGCTCCTTTTATACCTTTAATATTTGCAACTGTGAAGCCCCAAGTTGCCGCCGCCTAAATATGCAGAAACCCTAACCGCTTCACATGTTAGGAGAGCTTTTTTTAAGAGCATATTTCTCCTTTTTCTTGAAGTATAATATATACTGATTAACAACTAAGGAAAAAATAACCTTAATTATTATGCTTGTCGAAATAATTTGTGAATACCTTGAGAATTAAATGATCAAAGAGTAAATAAATAAACATAATTAAACTCACTTTTATTTTATGTGAAAAATTCAAGAGAGTCTCAAGGTTCATTATCCATCAAAGCTAAGATATTGTGTTATGTGAATAGCTATGAATCATCCCTCATGATTTTCTTATTATTTTTTTACTGAATAATAAAATAATAATCCACTAGCATTTTCAAATATCTTTTATACATTTTTGCTCAAAAAAAAAATCCTTTATACATTGATTAAGAATAATCAACATTTAGCCAACTTTAATTAGTATAGTAATGATCATAAGCTCCACAAATGTCACATAATTAATAGAAGTCAAATAGAAGCAATACATGAAATTAAGTTATGAATATATAGCTCTCACCTAACTAACAACACTAAAGTGTCACTATCAAATCAACAAGAACCACTACTTTGTTTGGTTGCTTATAGTCATAGCCCTATCACATGGTTTTTATTAGAACCGATAATTTGAATATAAATTTGTAGAATTTAAAACTTAATCTACATTTTTAAGATTCAGGTTATAAAAAAATAAAAATAAAATCTCGATTGTTATTTGGATCGGACAAGACAATCCCATTTTACAGATAAAACTCAAAATTCGATTTGAAAACCTCATCCCCATCTATTTCAATTGGCTGAAGATATATAGTCTGTAATATGAACTGGCGGCGCTACCTTCAACTATCTATATCTTATAGACACGATGAGCCCTAGATGTTAACCCTCTAACTTATACAACCCCAAACTCCAATTTTATAATACACTTTTTTAAAAATAAAAAAGTTGTTAAATCACAACATAACTAACTTAGCTTTAGCTTTACTCCTACTCAACAAACCTACCCATAAAAATACATCAAACTAAATAAAATCCTAGCTATCTATATTGCAATTTTTGTTGTGACCTAATTCTCTCTTTATATCCACCTTTTATTTTCATAGTTTAGTTGTTCAATTGAGCTTTGCAATTTCTCATTCTTCTTCTTCGACCAAGATGATGACCTTTAGAGGGATCAAGTTACCGATCTACGTTATCACTATTGTTATGTTCACTTTTGCGTTCATCGCGCTCTTGTACACTGAGAGAATTAGTTTTCTTGCTTCAAGCTCCATTTTCAAGCTCTCGTCGTGCGCAAGGAGAAATGCTCTCACAAAATCTAGTAAGTTTTCATAACTAGAGATTCGTAGAAGTTCTAGTTAAAAATTATTTTATGCGTTTTAAGTTGTGAAAACAACGAATGACATTGAATTCGAACAAAACTTGTTTAATTATTCAAACAACAATTAAGACGTCAACTCCATGATCTAAAGTGGAGTTGACGTTTATTGATCAAGCAAGTTTTGACCGGTCACAACCTAGTCAGGCCTATTACATGGCGTGGCCGGTCAAAAAAGTTTTGACCGGTTACTACCTTAGTATAATGTTTTTGTCCAGTTAAAATTTATTTTATCGGTTTTAAGTTGTGAAAACAAGGAATAACATTGAATTCAAACAAAACTTGCTTGTTTGTTCAAACAACAATTAAAACGTCGACCCCGTGATCTAAATTGGAGCTGACGTTTATTGATCAAGCAAGTTTTGACCGGTCACAACCTAGTCAGACCTATTACATGGTGTGGCCGGTAAAAAAGTTTTGACCAGTTACTACCTTAGTATAATGTTTTTATCGTCAATGTTTTTTCTTTCTCGTGGCGACTTCACAAAACGATGTTTGATGTGTAAAAATATTGGTCGAAAATATGTATATTTAGAACATTCTTCGAAGATTTAATTGTAACTATTATTTTTCCATTGACATTTTCTTTCAAATGTTGTGTTTATTTACTCTATAATTACATTGTCATTGTAAAACAGGTGAAAAAATAGTAGAAAAATATGATTCTGATGTGATGGATGATAGGTTCGAATTTGATCCGGAAGAGTGTAACGTTGTGAATGGGAAATGGGTTTTCAACAGTTCAATCAAGCCTTTGTACTCCGATCGGACCTGCCCGTATCTTGACCGGCAAGTTTCTTGCGTCAAGAACGGCCGGCCGGATTCCGATTACTGGCACTGGGAATGGCAGCCGGAGGATTGTACCTTGCCGAGGTTGGAACTATATATAATTTACATGTAGTGTATCCGTACATTTTTCAACAGTTCTTTAAAAGAATTACTGTATTAAAAAATTTCTAACGTGCAAGTTTCATGTTTTTTTTTTTGAGGTAATTACACATGACTAACATGTATTTTACACGTTTTACACATGTATATCTTAAATTTTTTTTTTTTTTAACTTTTGATTACATGTACTATGCCATTTTCTGACGAATGGGTCTCTCTGTCACAAAATATTCCATTTTTTCGAGTGTGTTGATTTTTGATTATTTTTGTTGATTTTAGGTCATGTGTATGACACATGATCAAAAATGAAATATTCCATGAAGAAATGAAATATTTTGTGA
>JAYMTK010003663.1:0-12016 GCA_036897405.1 Pelargonium myrrhifolium | reverse complement strand
TTGCGAATATACAAATATATATATATATATGTTAACAGTAGTGGGAAATACACATAGATTTCCTTTTGCTATTGTATCCATCCACACACTGTTTTGTTCATTTGGTGAAGATTAGAATCTAAGCCGCATCTTTTTTAGCGAAATTTGTAGCTAAAAGACATATCTCAACTCTGGTATATGGTAATATGCATCCCCAGCCATTCCCCAAGAATAACTTATACTAACTTAAGTATTTCTCACCAGAATACGGAATATTTTGTATCATTTTAACACTGGGAACATTGCACCCGGATGTTGCCTTTTTCATAGGGCCAACAATATAAGACAATTTACCATCCAAGTACCACTAAAAATTTAATTACTGACTCTCTAACAAACATTAGAAGATGAGAAAATATTTTGGAAGTAGAAATTAGACAATCATAATTAATAATGGGGTGATAGCAAAAATCCAAGCCTTGAGGAAGAAACGGGTTTGGACAACTGACCAAGTCATAATGAATTTTGTTCAGTATTCACCTTGTGATTTTGTTTAAGAGATCGTAGACACTCCCTCATTTGCTCGGTCTTAGTGGCGGGCCTGATGGGTAATGAGCTCTGCAGTTTCAAAAAAAGACACTTGCAACACATGTCAATCAGGAAGCAAGATGCAACTTCATGATACTAAAAAGACAACATAGCACCTTCTTCTCCTGCTGCACAACAGGTGCTGAAGATTTTGCAGCTTCAGGGTCCTCTGGTGGCAACCCAAGCTTCCGCCTTCTCTCTGCCTGCATTCAACAAGACCTAACAAATTAATCCAACTAAAAACTAATTGAAGGACCTTACTGAAAAAGGAAAACAACAAGTCCTGAACATAAATCATACTTTATTATACAGTAATATGTCCAATCAGCTCTTATTTTTCATGTCCCATACCATGTGAAATTAATAAATTCAGAAGACTCCTTTCAGTTCTCTTAATTCTTATATTCAAATGTTCATGGTTCACTTCTCTAACATCTTTTCTTAACTTATATATATAAGTAACAATAAGTTACTTTGAGGTCAGAGCCAAAACAGTATGGAGTGTTGAAAAAGTATTGACACACAGCAAAAAGCTTATGATTTTAAACTGATTAGCCATCCCTAGCAGGCTAGTACAGTCATCATATCCATATAAATAAATCTAGAAATTACATTATACAATGCGAAAGCATCACACGTTATATATTTGAAATCGGAGTTAAAATACTACGTGGAATCAACCAAGACAATCCCACAAATTAAGCAGTTCACAACTAGCAAACTTGTACAACCACTAAAACACATTTCTATTTCATATGTTGTCTGTCCTCTAGAGGAATGCTTTAGTTAATGGTTAAACCATGTAAACTAACATAGTAGATAGTCATCATTGAATTCCTGCAACACATGAACAAGAGTAGATAGAAAAAATACACGAGACATTCCTAGGTTTACAAAATATGTATAGATTAATTGAAACCTTGTCTTCTTCCAATTTCTGGCGAATTTTTTCTCTAGCTTTTCTCTCCTCTTCTTTCTCTGCTTTCCTCAAAGCAATCAAACTGCAAGAGGAAACTGATCTATCATCCAAATGGAAAATGAACTGCGGAGAAAGAGCACCCAAAGCTGAAAATTTAGATATAGAAAGGACAAAAGGACATATATATGAAGGTCTAACCGTTTTCTTTCATTTTCTTCTTCCATTCGCTTGGCTTCTAGGAGTTCCTTGCCCACTCGAATCCTCTCCTGAAAAAGTAAAAAACACAAATTTAATAATTAAGTTCTCCAGATGTAGGAAGAGAATTTGCTAAGTCTTTTAAGAAATTGAGCAGCAATGTAATCACAAAACATAAAAAAGTGAAACAAAAGCAAAATTCTAAGTCAAACATTACATAAGCAAACATAACTGTTACCATAATAATATTATCCGGATAAGTTGAGTATAAGAACTTCAGAATCTAGAATCTAAATTAAGGAAAGGTCAACCGTTGGAAGGAAGGTATGGTGGTATCCATTGTTATTTGATTTGATATATATATATATATATAAGAGATACATGAGCACGCGATTTTATGATGGAACTAAAGCAACTGTAAGGATATTAACTCAGTGAATTCACCAAGAAACAATAAGAATAGGTGGAGGCTAGGATTTACATATATTTACCAAGCTATATAATCAACTCCAGCCTTTTGGATACCTTTCTATGAAGATAACTCTGCTCGAGGAGGATGTAAAATAAGATAAATACTTTAATAGCTTTTTGGAGTTTACAAAACAAAAACCATGAAATGAATTGTTCACAAATAAAAGTCATATAATTGAACAAAGCAGTAACTGAGAAAATTTTACAGCACCTTTTCTCTCTCTCTTTCCATTCTCCTCTCTTCTTCCTCTTTCTTCTTACGAGCTCGCTCCCTTGTATAAAAGAACAATTACTATCAGAAAGAGCAGAATGATTAACAAAACAGAAATATGCAGACCTCCAGAACTTTCCCTTTAATCCCTTCATATACAATATGTCAAAGATATTAAGTAACAGTTGAAAATTATGGGAATTATGAGCAAATTGCCAAAAGGAGGAATATAGACAGAGCTCAAGCTTTGTGTGCATGTCAAGTTTAACATACAGTAAGAGTAATAAAATGGCCAAATTAACCAATGGAGGAAAATGACAAATATACAAGATCATGCAAATTCTTCAATAACATTGGCAGAGGGCATGAATAATAAGACCACTGAATGCACAAAAGTTCAAATAACAAAGTGAATATAAAAATGTGTTTGTGTTTGTGTGCGTGTGAGAGAGAGAGAGAGGGGTGGGGGTAGACTTAGAAAACGAGTAGTCAACACTTGGATGAACTAGGAAAGCCATAAATGATGAGTTAACATGTCCAAGCATGACAAAATAGACATATATGCTACTCATCAAGTAGGCTCCTGTTTATTAAAACCATTACTAGGAGTCTTATTGAGAAAAGAAATTGAAATGAGAACATTTCAAGCTATCTACATCTTCAACACAAACTAAAACTAAAATATTAACTTTGAAAAAGAAATTAAATTAAAGATACCGTGTAACTTTAATTCAATAGCACAAAACATATTTCAGTTAAAAGGGTTTCAATAAACTTTTTATTAAACAGGAATACCTCTGGAGTCGGGAAACAAACTAATAATCCATACCAATTGGATTAATACAGCAATAAGATTTTTGTCATTTACAAAATGATGTGGCATATGATCATTAATTGTTTTCAAAGGTTGAAACCTCATGCTGACTAGAAAATGGGAAATACCCTGGACGCTGGACAGGAAAATTGTCATTCTAACTCCACACAAAACAATAAGTATAAAACTGCCATATTATCCGCAATACATCATCTTTTTCAGAAACTAGTTTGAGTTTCTGAGAGGTTAGTTAGACAGCAATACATTGAAAAGTCAAAATTATGCATTATTGAAAGGTCAGTAAATAGATCAGCTGCAACCAATGAAAAAAAAACTCAAATAAGAAAAAGAAAACCTAAAACCAACTGCGTCAAAGAAATAATGGCAATAGTTGATCTTGACAAGCAGAACACAGCACCTGCAAAAGCTTCCATTGACAAAACAGTAATGACATAACATGATGCCTCCCCTGACCCTTAAAATGCACTTAATAAGCAGTACCTGAGTTCTTGGGCTTTGATCCTAACTTCTTCTGGCGTGAGAGAAGGTTTAGAAGCCTCAGCTTTGGTGCTGGCAGGTACCTGAGCAGGGAAGACAGTTAAATCATGAAGAAATTTTTGTATTAACTGCAGAGAAGGTAAGAGGTCAGGACTCGGGCACCAGGATGCTATCTTTCAAAATAAATAAAGAGATTGTGAACAAAATGAGAAATATGAGCATATTGTACAGAGGGGTAAACAAACATGCACTTATCTTGATGTACTAATCATAAAATACAACAAAATATAACAAAGATGAACCACAAAGAAGAAACAAATATTTCCTCCGTCACAAAATGAATGTCTTCTTCTTTCCCAAAAAAGTTTGTTTCACAATGATTGATTTCTTTCTTTTTTAGGAAGTTGGTTACACACGACTTACCAATACCATCTTTATAATAAAGTAGTTAGAACTTAGAACCTGTGAATGTCTGAGTAATTGTGATGTATTATTAACAATGGAAATACCCAATTTATACTATACAAGAGTACCAATTAGGATCCCTAAAAATAAGAGTTCCCTATTTACATTTCTAATATTCATAAAATTATAACACTCCCCCTCAAGCCTAGAGCATAGATTTCATATGCTTCAAGCTTGTTTCATATATATTCAGTACGAGGACGTTTGTCAGATTTTGTGAAGATGTCTGCAAGTTGATCGTTAAAGACTTAAAGTTGACAAATTCTGTCATAATAACACCATCAACAAGCTTCTCTCACACAAAGTGGTAGTCTATCTCAATGTGTTTTGTCCGTTCATGAAACACTAGATTGAACA
The DNA here is from genome assembly GCA_036897405.1 of Pelargonium myrrhifolium. Lineage (NCBI taxonomy): Eukaryota > Viridiplantae > Streptophyta > Magnoliopsida > Geraniales > Geraniaceae > Pelargonium > Pelargonium myrrhifolium. The sequence continues at coordinate 7,519 of JAYMTK010003663.1, read as the reverse complement.
TGTGAAGGGCAACATGATTGTCACATATGAGATTCATTGGAGTTACTTTGCAAAACTATAATTCTTCAAGGAGTTGATTAACCCATTGAAGCTTGCAAGTTGCATTTGCCATTACCCGATACTCGGCCTCTCCGTTTGATCTTGCTACCACATTTTGCTTTTTGCTTTTACAAGAAACTAAGTTGCCTCCAAATAGTACACAATATCCTGAGTTTGGCCTTCGATCAGACGAGCATTCAGCCCAATCTGCATCTAAATAACAATGAACCTCCATGTGCCCTTTATTCTCATAGAGTAAGCCTTTCTAGGTGCTCTTGTGATATACTTCAGAATTCATAGAGTAGCTTCCCAATGATAGTTACAAGGAGAGTTCAAGAACTAGCCCATTATACTTACAACAAACAAGATGTATGGTCAAGTTATTTTGAGTTACTTAAGCCTTCCTACTAGTGTCCGATATTTTCCCTATTTGCCAGAGGCTTCCCTTATCCGAGTAGGAGTTTAACATTGTGATCCATTGGAGTATTAATTGGTTTGCAATCTAATAAGCCAGCTTCCTCAAAAATATTTAAGGCATATTTTCGCTGGGATGTTGAAACCCCAGCTTTTGACTATGCGACTTCAATGCCTAAAAAGTATGAGTTATTCCATGTCTTTGGTATGAAAATGTTTGTACAAGTGATCCTTTAGACGTTGGATACCATTAAGATCATCTCCAGTGATTACAAAGTCATTGACATAAACTATCAAGTAGAAACAGTATTGTGACGACGAACATCGATAGAAGAAGAAATGACCAGCCTCTTTGCGTGTCATCCCGAATGCTTGAATCACAACACTGAATCTACCAAACCAAGCTCTTGAAGATTGCTTAAGACTTCCGGCGCATGCATGCCAATCCATCTTCTCTCTCTTTTTATAATGATTTTTACTATTTTCGTCATTGTTTGAGTTCAACGTCGTCATTTCATGAATTATTGCTTGATGCCAACTAGGACGGGAAAAGGCCTTACCTGATGTTTTAGGAATAAGAACATAGGAAAGACTAGCAAAGGATATAGAATACGTGGTGATAAATGGCCATAATTCAAATAGTGGTATATGAGATTAGAATAATTAGTATATCGTGTACCTCTCTGTTTGGCTATAAGAAAATTGTCAACCTATAGAATCGGAGTCAGAATATTAACTGGAAACGACAGAGTCAAAAGGGAACTGCAGTAGGTGTACTGTCGACAACGAGATTAGGATCACGGTACCTACGATAAGTGAGGAACGAAGGATCTGTTGAGGTGGCAGTTAGTAGGACCTCAATGATTACTGAAGAAAAGACTTAGAGGATTGGCTTGATCAAGGCTAGAGGAGTCTTGCTGATTGGCCAAAAAATAGAATTGTTGTTCAAAGAACGTGACATATGTAGTCAAGAAGTACCAGTTGAGATAAAAAAAATAATAGCACTTGTAACCCTTTTGAAGATGAGAATATCCTAGAAAGGCAAATTTAAAAGATTTGCAAGCCAACTTATCCTATCCTTGATCCAAACAGTGGACAAAACAAATGCACCCAAAGGAACGAAGAGGAAGCTGATAAAGACACTGATTTGGAAATAAAACTAGAAAAAAAGGAGCATGATCTTGTAACATTGAAGATGGCATGCGATTAATAATAAGATAGCATATAGTAAGAACAATGTCAACCCAATATTTATGTAGAAAGTGTGCATGCAATAGTGAAGTGTGTGTAGTTTCAACTTAATGACATTTTTTTTATTCGTTTAGCGACACCATTCCATTGAGAATTTCTAGGCCTGAAAAGTGATGTAACATGCCTTGGGATGTTATGAAATCAGGTAAAGGATTAGAAAAGTACTCAAAACCATTGTCACTATAAAGTACAGATAGGTAGCACAAAACGGAGTTTTTATTTCAACACAAAAGTTTTGAAACATAGAAAATAGTTCAAAACGTTGTTTCATTAAGAAAATTCAAGTATATCTAGAATAATCATCAATGAACGCTGAAAAATAGTGAAAATCCATAGTAGAACTAACCCAACTAGAACCCCATGCATCAGTGTATACAAGAGATAAAGGTGACTAGACTCTTTTATTGACTTTACGAGGAAAAACACTACGAGTGTGTTTTCCTAACTGACAAGACTCACAATCAAACGTAGACAAAGATGACAAACCAAGAACTAATTTATGTAATTTAAAGAGAGATGGATGACATAGAGATGATGAAGATAAGCCAGAGACATGGTACTGACAGCAATCTAAAGACTGATGTCCACCTAGATAGTAATGTTCATACTCATGCCCTTCGGCAATCATCTGTCCTGTACTTAGGTCCTGTTGGAATACATAATCAGGTATGAAGGTGACAGATAAAGAATGAGCTTTAAATATGGGACTGACAAATAGAAAGTTGAAAGGACTTTTAGGCACATATAACATAGAATCTAGAGATAGATGGAATGAGAGTTTCGCCTATACCATTAATTGCAGTTTTATTCCCATCAAAAACAATAATGTGAGGTAAAACATTTCAATATGTAAGGGAAGAGAAATGATCTTTGTTATCACACATGATTGGCATCACTTGAATCAACTATTCAAGGACCAAAAGGTTGTCCCTGAGTAATACAAACTGAAGGATTACTCATGTGATTGGTTATGGTATAGGTAGTACACTAAGTAGAATGATATTTCATAAAAGCATCGTAATCAGTTGTAACCATAGGCACTAATTGAGATTGTGGCGATGACTCAGTAGAGCTTGAACCAACCTAAAATACATTAATGGAGCGGGAAGTAGGAAGGGTTGTTTGGCATTCATGCTTCTTCCAGCACTTGTCCTCGAGGTGATCCAATTTCTTACAGAAGTTGCACAGTAGGGAGTTGTTGTTGGACCCTATTTTGTTATCGGCCACAAATATAAAAGGAATTGATGCACAAGTTATTGGAGTAGAAGTGACATGAGTGTCGGTCACATTCAGTAACCGTTTTAAAGTGTCTTTCATAGATGGACTGGTAGAACTAGTCATGATCCGATGCCGAAATGGGTTCATATTCTGGTTTGATTCTAGAAAGAACAGCAACCATAAAAATAAATAATAAAAAAATTAAAAATCTCTGTGTAGTATGCTTTGCACGAGTGGTAGCAAATGACATAAACGTGCTTTGAATTCTTGCACAAGAGCACAGACTTTTTCCAAATAAGATTCCATGGTGCTTTCCTATTTCCTATTTTGGATATTGATTACTAAAATGTATAACCTTTGAATTTAATTAGTATAACATTCAAAGGCCTCAATACATCATAGCAAGTCTCAAACAGTCATTGCATAATTGGGCATCCATTTGTTCCCATTTATCATGGTTAGACTCAGATTATATCCTCAACCTTTATATTGAGATGATCAATTTGACCTTGCCCCTTGAACTACAGTTTAACATAGGTTGACCATGATAGATAGTTGGCAGACCTTGTTGATTTTTCAGTGGTGATAAAATGGGTTCCAGAGATAGTAAAAGGTTGAGACGAAAATGGACCAGCACTTGAGCTAGCAATTTTATCGCCTGATATTGTGATTTTAGCAAACAATGACGAAAATAGTAAAAATCATGTATAAAAAGAGAGATAAGATGGAACCCATGAAATTCTAGATGTGGAATGGAGACCGAAAAAACTCAGGCGTGTTGAAATTTAAAAATCCTACGACTTTTTCAACTCAGAAGTATCTTTAAAAGAAGAAATAACACCTAAGCATAAATGTCTTACCAATGGCATCTCATCTATATCCATGTCATTCTCATGCTCGACTAACCAATTAACAGCAGCCTCAAGGCTAGTGTTACCTGAAGGAAGGAGAGAAAGACCAACATTCAGATAACAACAAAAACCGCAACAATCTACAAATCATAAACATGAAGATTCAAATAATGCGAATATGATTCATAAGCAGTCAAACCCAGCAATTAGTGATTAGTGAATGCGGATTTTTACAATACACACACACCCAAGTAAACTGTAAGTCTGTAATTGTTTTCTACTCCCTGTTCCATCTACCTGTTGTTTTCTAATTTACATCATATCGTACATTAAACTCAACAAATAATTGTTTACAATCCGTCGCACATCATCTAGCAGCTATGTTGCACTGATACGTCAATTAGTGAAAGCTATCCATACAGGATAGTATACGTATAGGATATGATATGAATACGCTTGAATACGAGTGAACTACGTATCCCATACGCTATTTTGCATATGGACCTTAAAAGGGAAAAAAAATTGGCTATATTGTTGTGTACGTTGTTGGTTACATATCTACGTTAAGTGGAGTCGACTGAAATATTATAGTTAATTACTTGATATTATATTAATTATGCCTTTTGTTATTTTATTTGATTGCATCTACTTTAATATAGTATTAGTTGCTTAACACTACATCACTAATATCAATCAATTTAAATTAGTTCCTTATTATATTGTATTTAGTTTTTAGTTTTTTTTTTTTTTTTACTTTATGTTAGTTATATAACTTCTATATTAATTATTTTACTTGGGTACTTCATTAATTTTACAACTACGGTCATATTTATCTAGATATTTTTATTATGGATGAGTTTTATATAAAGTATTTATTATTTCTACATAATGTATTGCAACGTGTCGTATTCTAGTTTTTATGAAAACTGTGTATCCCCGTGTCCGCATTGTATCGTACACCGTATTTTGTATTCATATACGTGCAACCTAGTCTAGCTGCACAAATTCCCACTTACAGGCAACATTGAATTCCTCGTTTAATGAGTGAGTTAACTGAACCAACTGAACTATGAAACTCCAGTGGCAGAATTACAATCACGCAGCACCAATACCCTGAGCCAGTCTCACAAGGAGCTGGTGGAGGGGGTTGAGCAAAAAGAAACTACTAGAACCAAGAAATATAACAAAAGATTCATCAAAACTAGCAAAAAAATATCACAAGGAATTAACTAATTAAGAAATCAGTGTTAGTATTTGTCAATGACCTAACCTGAATAATGAAGGGCTCGAGTTGCTCGTGCTACTGGGAAACCCATTCCTTCAAGTTCCTGAAGCAGATTTTTGTCAACCTCTGGCACAACCATTTCTACAAACACAAAGAGAGTAAGATTTAATACCAGATGACAACATAGCGAAAGTATCTAAATGACCTACCATACTTCAACAAGTTGCCAGAGATGTTACAATAAGACCATAAAACTATTTATAATACATGAATGTCAACGACTGAGAGTCATGAAGTTGTATGGGTTTTCAAATTCCCTCTCCTTAGGTGCAGTTTATACTATTAATTTCGTGAACCATAATGTCACAATGTTGCCTAAAGAAGAAGAATTAAGGCCTAAGACGTTCAAAACCCAAGAAATTAGGATATAAGAATCATTCACAGAGGATAGCAAAAGGAACAGAATACCACTAAAAACTGCAACTTTTATCATATGATTTAGATCCTTCTAGATGGGTTGGGATATCCAATCTTTATAAATAATAGATTGTTCATTGACTATTTGGTGTATTCCATTAAAGAGAACAAAAAATTCTTCAATGAAACCCTCTTCAAGAGTTCAAGGATCTTTCTCTAACAAGGGTAATGGTCTGGAGATGGAAATAAAAGGTCGTCTCAAAGCTGGCTCTTCAAGAATATGAAACCCCATCCACCATAACTTAGATCCTCAATAGATTCTCTCAAACTACAATTTCAGATTCTGAAGCGCACACAAAAATTCACCAACCAGCAATTAAAAATCAATTTGTATGCCACTATTATTATCTGAAAAATCCAAGAATAAAGTTTTTTATGAGACAGTCTACAATATAATCCAAGTTTTCTTTCAACTTTAAGTGAAACTGCTCTTGTTATTATTTTTATTTATAATTTTGCGGGCAGGGGCGCTTTGAGTAACATTCTATAACAAGCATAGTTAAAAATAGATGCTCTAACTAGAAATAACAATGGAAGGGGGCAAAGGCAGAACAGAATATCTTATTGCATCAATAAGACAAACTAGAAGCAATATGATCCACATGCCCACAAAACTGAAACACAAGCATGATGAACTAAGCAACTACTAGAGCTGCAAAACATTTCCGTAAAAACAAGAAACTTATCTCCAAATCATCCTAAGACAATTTTAATACAAAGAACATATCAACTGCAACAATACCTTCAGGCTGGCTGCTACTACTTGCATCAACAGGCTCTCCTGACTCTGCAGTCACCTTTGGTACCTCCAAACTTATTGGTTTTGCTGCTTCCAAAGTCTTATCCACAAATTCAGTATGTCCAGTTCTCTTGGTATGCAAATCACTTTCCTTCATAGTCAAACAAAACCAAAAGCCCAAAATTTCAAATTCAATTACACTGTTATTCAGGTTTAGCAAAAAAAAAAAACTATCTTTTGGCAATCTCAGCTTCAAAACCCAGCAAAACTATCATGCACTGGGTTTCAATGAAAACAGCAATAGGCTCAATCTAGTGGAGGAGTTTGTTTAATGTGAATCCAATCGGAAGTTTTTTTATTAACTTTAGATTTTTACTCTCTTCACATTCCAACACTTGGTCAGCAAAAAAAAAAAAACAAACAGACATAACGTATTTAAAAACAAATTCAGTGTTGTAAATCTTGATAACTTCTTGTCAGTCAACACTGAGGATGAAAATAGATGGCGAGTTCCTGATTGAATTGACTGAACTCTTCTTCACCCTACATTTTCTCAACAACAAAGCAGCAGCTTGAACTCTATACTGTTAGAGTAAAAGTTACAGCCTTTGGAGCAAATTTGGGGCACATATTGCAACACACACAGCCCAACTCCTACAGACACCACAAGACTTCAAAACTGAATCTAAATCCACAAGCCCCAACTCAGATATAACCAAAAACCAATTGTTAGCAAGATCAATCCCAATTCAGACAAATCACAGCATGGAACAAGATCGATGATTGGGTGACTTGTAGTGAGAGATAGAATACATACGGTTTTGGATCGGCAAGGCTTGCCGCAGGAGTTGCAGACGAGGTTGAGAACTGCCTCGGTGGACTCGGAGAAGTTGGAGTGGGCGGTGAGCTCGGCGTGCTCCTGAGCTTCGGCCACCGACTTCAGTAGCGCCCCACAGTCACCGCACTTGAGCGACACTCCGGTCGCCGCCATTGCTCGGAATTCGATTTGATTGATCGGACGATCACAGGCCTTGTCTGGCCCTTTTGCCTTCTGGAATTAGGTGTTTGAGTGCTAGAGCTAAATAATAAATAGGGGTAAATACAATAAGCGGTAAAAAACAGTTAGCAACCCTCAACTTTACTTTGGTGGGAACAATAAGTACCTCTAAAGTATTAAAAGACCTTTTCGTCAGTTAAATCTAATATTAACAGTAAAAATGACCAAAATGCCCTCACAAAAAAAACAGATCAGATCAGATCTGATCTACTTATCCAAACAGACCCTAACCCTTACCTCCTTCCTAA